>PUFA01000057.1:4372500-4660000 GCA_003508835.1 Eonycteris spelaea | reverse complement strand
TCCACCCAAGCCAATGCTTTAACTTAGGGATATTGAAATGCAATCCTCCTATATGATAAAACAAAAAAAAAAACAATAATTCTATTATACACTATTAAAATGTTTCAATGATGCTCTTATAAATTAGATTATTTGTTTTAGCGGTAGATCCTATATTTCTCAATATGTAACATTTAGATCAGACATTTGGAGAGTTGGTTAAGATAATTGTGTTTTTTATTAAAAATGTAGTTTTAATAAAACAAAGTTTAATGGAAAAGACTGATAAAAATAAGAATAAAAATAATACTTTTGTAAACAAAATACCAATTAAGTTTAAATATACTGAATTTTCAAAATTTATAGGAAAATATCTTTTTAATAGTTTTGTGTATGTGTGTAGAATACAAAAATATTTGTAGAATTATATAATTTATGAAATAACATTTGTAAATAGTTGATCTCATTACTTAGATGGGTTTATTGGCATTGTTTTCCATCAGATTCATAGGTACGATGCTGTTGGGTGAATTTAAAGGATGAACACATGAATTATAAGTAAGAAGCTAATTTTTTTTTTTATTTTCTGAAGTACTGAAGGAGAGAAAATGAGTCTAAGCACTAAAGTTTCTTATTTTCAGAGCTGTCTAATAGAAATATGTTAGCAATACATGTAATTAAAAAAATGAAGTTAATATATGTATTTTAGAAAGTAAATTTAACATACGTAATTTAAAAAGTAAAAAAATGTGAAATTAATCTTATATTTTAACTTGATATATCCAAATATTATCATTTGGACCTATTATTAATATAAAAATTTGTAAGGAGCTAATTTACAATTCTTTTCTTGTTACCGAGTCTTTAAAATTTGCTGTTTTTACAATACATCTCAATTTGTACACACCGTATTTCCAGTGCTCGATAGTCACATGGGGCTAGTGGCTATTATATTGAACAGTGCAGCCTGATATCTTTATTTTACAGGTTCTACATTGGATAGGGTGTGTGTGTGTGTGTGTGTGTGTGTGTGTGTGTGTGTGTGTGTGTATGAAAGTAGGAAGCAGGTGACCCACAAGGAATTCAGAATTTGGTTCTTTCGTCTAAATGCACAGAATGGTCCACTATAATGATCCATATATCCTTATTCTTTTACCAGTCAGCAAAACTGTGCCCTAATGAAGACCCTGCTTTGGTCATTAAGATTCCCAAGTTAGGTATATCTAGATTTTAATAATTCAAATATATATTTATTGGAATAATCTAATAATAATTTGACTGAAGTAAACCAGTCATTTTGTAAATTTCTACCTGCATCTATGTGATACAATGTTTCATTTCATCTGATTTCTCTATTCTGTGATTCCTGGGACCCTAGTCTTTGGAGGTTGGTATCAGTGTAACTAGTTGTACCCCCAAGTGAAAGAGAAAATGGAAATAAATCCCATCAAAATAAAAATAATTTTCCTTTTTTATCACAAATATTTTGAAAATATGTGCATAGGTCTGTATAGACGGGACACTGGTGCATTCTCTCCTTAAGAAAAGACCAAACGAATGTCATAGTTTCCTGCAATTGGAGAGCAGTCATTTACTTGGGGTCAGTGGGGAAATGCAACTTTGGCTCATTTCTAGAGTGAAAAGGAACAGCTCAAACCTGTCACCCAAGGAAATTATTGTTCTTTTGGTCTTTTGCAATTTTTTCTAGATACCCTTTTCCATTTTTTTTAAAAAAACATCTATTTACGATGTCAAATAATGACATATTATTCTTAGGAGCTTTCAAATGGTGCAAAAATTACATCATTTTGAGACTGCATGCTCTTTCCTCCACACTAGACATTTAATCAATAAGCTAAAAAGTAAAATTAAAATGGTTAAAGATACTGATAATTGGTGAAAAGTTGCATTTATAGTTTAGAGAGCTCTACTTTTTAAAAAGGAATATAAAGTCTAGCTCTAAAATGTTTTCTTAACATTTATCAACATTTAAAACCACTACATTTTCTTCTCAGCAATAAATAAATAAATAAATCATCAAAGGCATGTAATAAACAAAAATTCTGGGAAGCTATGATAGCAAAGGGAGCAGTGTGTGAAGAGCATTCTGTTAGCTTCCAGGCACTTGAAAGGTGTTAAGTGGCTTGAAAAGCTGTGCAAAATGAGAGCTCCTGAATGTGCAGTTCACTTGTGCTATCTGGCAGGGAACATTTCAGTATCTTCATTGAACAGGTGTAAATGAAGCCACCACTGGCTGTGATGTTGAGAGAGGGCCACCAATTGTTAAACAGGTCTTGTCTTTAGCACATTAAAATTGGAGCTCTGATCACTCATTAGAAGGTCTATTGTTAAGAAAAAACTTTTTATTCACACAGAGGGGTAAAAAAAAACACGTTTGAGGATTTCAGTGTAGGGAAAAGAGAAGAAATTTTATGCATATTGGAAGGCTGGAGAAAAATTCATAAAATCACATGAAACACTGACTATATTTCCAAAAGCTTCATAAGACCTATGCTTTTGGAAAAATGGGTTCCATTCTGATGAACTATATAAGGTTGTTTTCGGATAGTCTCAAGGCCAACAAATATTACTCTATAAGCAGAGGCTACATACAAATTTTTAGAAAAAAACCTGGCAAGGACGTGGCCATACACTCAGTTTTCCAAGACGGTTCTTTTTGCTTCCTCTATCTTCTTCACTCCTCTATTACCAACTTAGTCAATATCAATCTCCACTGATCCTCCTTCAAGTGTTTTAGATAAATTCTTTATTTTCATTTTAATTTTCTTCCCACTAATCCAAATGCTCTTTGTCTGCCCCGCTAGATAACCACAATAATAGTGGTAAATTACCAGAAGTGGAATTGTTGGGTCCTTCTTTGTGTCTTGTTATAGAATCTGTTTTAAAGTATATTTTGTCTTTTTAAAAAATAAAAGCTATTTGTTATAAATAATTAAATAAAGTCTATTTTGTCTGGTATAAGTGTTGCTTCTCCAGATCTAAAAATATATATAAGTAAAATGTTGGAGAAAGACAAATACTATACAATTTCAAATACTATACAATGTGGAATCTAAAAACAAGATAAACAAACAAAACAAAGCATACTCATCGATACAAAGAACACTTTGAGGGTTGCCAGATGAGAGAGGGGTTGGAAGGATGGGTGAAAAAGGGAAAGGATTAAGAAGTACAAATTGGTAGTTACAAAATAATCCTGTGGATGTAAAGTATAGCATATGGGCTATAGTCAGTAATACTGTAATCATTATGCATGGTGTCAGATGGGTACTAGATTTATCATTGTAATCAATTAGTAAGTTTTATAAATGTCTAATTACTATGTTGTACCCTGAAATTAATATAATAGTGTATACCAACTGTAATTGAAAAATAAAAAGTTAAGAAAAACCATAATAGTGGTAAAATTTGATACCTTAGGCTCCAGGCTCTCCTTCAGCTACCACTCTTTCTTCTTTACAAAGCATACTACACACAAAAACTAGGGGTCATTTCTTTTAAATAACACACTCATTCCCTATTCAATAATATGCAGCAATTCTATATCATTGCCTAGTCTACATAATCATTGGGCTTCTCACATCCCCATGGCTATAGGTAACTCATACTGTGCCTTTGTGGGGTTCCATCTCAATCTGTCTTAAATTGAGTTTCTCCAGAAACAAACCCCAGAGACAGATTGAAGTTTAAATAGTTTATTTGGGAAATGATCTTTGGAAGTAACAGTAGGGAAATTAGAAAGTAAGGAGGGGAGGGAGTAAATAAGAACACATTATAGAGCTCATGTCCTGCTAAGGAGCTCTAGGAGACAGTATAGTGAATGCTTTCGAGTTATTCCACTTGCGGTTGAGGGAGCTGGGGTATATATGAATCAATTCCATTATCCTTGGGTTTGTGACTTTATTAAATTAACATTTGTTAAGTAGAACCCTAGGGTGTTGGATGGTGAACATTGATTGGTTCAACAAAGACTGTAAGGGAATTGAAATAGGGAAGTTTTTAACTCTCAGGTCCTAGAGGAAAAACACGGCAAGCCTTAAGTGGCCATGGGGGAAGGTTAAGGCAGGGTGCCGGCAGAGAGACAGTGGCAGGACTGGGGCACATGTCTATGTTAGGGTTGGTGGGTGAAATCCTGTGGGGTTCCCAGTCTAAACCTGGATTAATCTATTCAAACCAAAAAGAGCAGGGTTTGCTAAGCTTCGCAGAAGTCTTGTTTTAGAACACAGGGGAAGGTCCTGGGAGGCGGGGTAGACTGTTGCTCACAAGGGCTGTGAGGGAATTCATACTAGGAGTTTACATTTGCTTGTGGCAATGCAGCCAGTCATCTAGGGCATGCACTCATGGGAGGGCCTAGTGGCAGTTCAAGACCCCCATAGGCCACTGGACCACAAATAGTTGATGCTGAGGTAGCCGAATCATAAAATAGTTTAGCTAAACTCTTTGCACAGAGGCTATTAAATCCCTACATCTTTCTGCCTGCCTTGCACATGGTCTGAATGTGGTGTAATAGTGAGAGAAGTCCTTTGGACAAATAGTCATAGGTATTTGCAGTTGGAAGTCATTGGATTGGCATTCATGGGATTTATGAGGCTAAGAAAGTATAGGTGAACACTAACATTTTTCTCCAGCAGATGCAGCCTCAGAATTAGATGCTTAGCTGGGCAAGAGCCCACTCACATTATATTCTCATCTGTGGGCCTTTGTGCAGTGAACAACCTGATTAACAATGTGCAGTGGCCCTGAGGGAGCTCAAGTAGACTACCACCATCAATTCCATTTCAGCTAAGCAATTCTCTCCACCTAAACCAATGTGTTTAATCACCAACTCAGTTTACTATCATTCCAGTCTCATATAAAAGATGTCATATCAATGTTCTTTCTGCCATTTTTTCCCCTTTGAAATGGCTTCTCATAGTCTGATCAAATTTCCTTCTTCCAGAATTAATTTAACCTTTACATTGGATACCACTTAAACACAGGTGCACTATTCATTTTTGTTGTTTTACTACCATTTAATAATTTAATCTTGACACATTCTGTAAATAAAACTGTAATTTAGGAAGAACTTTGAAGGCAAATGGATATGGGTTCCAGTCTAGCTCCATCACTTTGCTAGGATAAGTGGTCTAGGATAACAGCAAAAATCTTAATCTTTATATTCTTGGCTTCTTCATCTCTAAAATGGAAATGACAATAATGCATCATAGGGTTGTTGTGAGGATTAAATTAGGCAATTATTTGATAAATATTAATTATTATGCTATTAATATTAGTAAAGTAGTAGTACCACATTACTGTAAGCAAGGCATGCATTCACTAAAGTTAGTAATCATCTGTTCTGCTTCTTCAATATCCTTTCTGACTTTTTAAAGACAGACTTCGTGCACAATATGCAATCAGTAAAAACTATTTAAAAAGAGGGTTAGGCACTATTTAAATTTTTAAAAATAGTAAAAATTCTAGACATGAAATATTGCTCAGATAATTCTTGAAAGCATGTGTTTAGTTTTGGTCCCAATACTGATTTTCTAAGTATACTTGGGAAAGGAGACTTGGGCCACTTATCAGTAACTCATCTCTCAACTCTAGAAAATACTTTACCATACCTTAGTGACATCTTGGTAATGCTTATGCTCTAAAATAAGGTTGTTTTGTTGTTGTTGTTGTTGTTGTTGTTGTTGTTGTTGTTGTTTTTACAGCTATGCCAAAGGACAACCATTTAAAGCAGTTCTCATTTCATAAAAAATGTACTATAAATATTATTCAGATGAAAGTTAGTCACGGTTTATAGAACCAGCTAATATTTGGAACTAGGGAGGATTAGAATGGACCCTTTTCTTGGACTCTTTAAGTATTAAGTATCATACTATTAGGATGCTTTTAAAACGAACTGAAATAAGCACAAAGATTTTTTCACACAAAAATGGGTAGAACTTCTACTGTTACAGTGGCATACTGTTCTATTCCCCAACTGCAATGAGACCTATTCTGTACCACTCTTGCAACATTGGGCACTAGGTACTTCTTGCCCAAAATCTACTTTCTCTCCCTTCTCAACCGTCCATCCATTTATCCATCCATCCATCCATCCATCCATCCATCCATCCATCCATCCACCCACTCATCCCCTTTTTCTATTATCTTTCAAGGTGTAAATTAAGAAATCCCTCTACTAGGGTGGCTTTTTCAGCCATTCAGCTGAGAAGAATTTCAGCCTCATTTCAAAGGAATTAAAATGTGTTTCTTTTGGCACACCATGTAAACCTTTCCATTGATACTCACCTTTTAAAAAAAGTATTGGTCTAATATCTCCCAAAGATCCTAAGGTCTTAGAAGAGGGGCGTGGTGCCTTGGACTTTAAAGCTCTGGCATTATTTTTATACACAAAGAAATTTAAGGGTTTTGCTTAATAATGATAATAAATGATGGATTGTACTAACTCTGGATTTCTTTCTTTGTTCATTTGTTTTGATTCCATCCTTGCAGACCTGGCCAAGCTTCTGCAGAAATGGGAAATCACTGAGACTTAGATCACTTGACAGGTAATGACTACATGGGAAAGCAGCAGCATTGGCCAGGTCAAACTTTGTGGTCATCCCCAGAAATGCTCCCATATGATGCTCTGCTTGACCTACATTCTGTGCTCTGATGTAGAACAAAGCTTCTGATGAGGACTTCTAGAGCCTTAAGAATCCTTCAGCAGGGATGTGATAGACACTATTATGTATCTGTCTAAGGCAGAATGTGTTTTCCATAAATGACCACAATACTATCTTGTTAGAAACAAATCCTTGACCCCTACTCCAGATCTATTAAGAAATTCTGGGGGTGGGCCCAGAAAGTTTTCTTTCAGTAAATCTTTCAGTTGATTTTGATGAACACTAAATTATTTTGAGAACTCCTGATTTATGTTAATATGACCCTGATTTTATTTTGTTTTGTTTGTTTGTCTGTTTGTTTGAGAGTACACTATACCCAGCTTTAGCTGATAGATTACGATTAGTCTACCAAGATAATCTGTCACTGGCTTTTCTAGATTCCTTATAGCTATGCATGGCTACATGACAGTTCTGGCCAATGAGATGGAAGGAGAATGCTTCTGGGGTTATTTCCTGGAAAACTTCTGCTTTACTGATGAAAATGACAGAAAATATGGTGATCACTCTTTACTCCTTCTTTTTGCCTATGATGCTGGTAAGAGGCCTGGATGTTACAGCTTCTTCATGACAGTGGGGTAGGTAACTTGCCTAAGGATAGAAGTCTAAAAGGTAAAGATGCCGGAAGAAAATGACAAAGAAGCTGGATTCTCTGAAACACTGTTGAGCACTAGTATCAAGGACAGTCGATTCCTTGATAAATTATTATTCCTTGATAAATAATAAAATATTCCTATGATTATTTAGGCCACTAAATGCAGCCAAACACATTCCTAAATCATATAACAGGCATACAAATCTATGTTATTTAAAAAAAAATCTCAAAATGCAAATTTGGCCTTGAAGGGGCACTATAAGCTATATGAAAGGTCAAGTGCACTTGCTTTTGGCTGGAATTGTATCAATTCACTTTGTTAACTGCAACCCTTTTCTGTTATTTAGAAATTAAATTTGGCTGCCTGTGACATCAAAGGAATTTGGGGGAGGTGATAATTCTAAGCATTATCAGCCACTTGCCAAATGTCTGGCACTCTGCTTCCCTGATCTCATATGTTTAGTTTTATTATGATCCTCATTTCTCCCCATTTCAGATGGAGATACTAAGGTAAATTAAAAGGTGACTTTTCTAGTTAGTATGCCATCCATATCAGTTCAGAAAATCTGATTTCAGATTCACTTTCCCAAGCACTGCTAACATTAAATGACTTCTTTACTTAACTGCATACTCACAAACACTATTTGTTATGCTATATCAAACATTATAGAAAATGTGTAAAGAAGGAAAAAATGACCAAAAAGATTTGTGTAATAAAGAAGTCTAAAACTTCTGAAATTGGACAGCTCAGTGAATAGTGCTCTAAGTCTTAAAGTGTATCCATATGCCTTGCATCTTAGCAAGAATTAGTTATAGAGATCAAAGAGGAAAAATTCCCTGAGTGTTAATGGTTTTATACAGTCAATATTACTGTGGAAAATTGCTCTGATAAGGCAGTGTGTGTGTGTGTGTGTGTGGTGTGTGTTGTGTGTGTGTGTACCATTTTCTTTACATTCTTTATTGCAACTTCCTTCCATGAATACCTAAATCCATTTCTGCTTTCCCAAAATGTTCTCCTTTCAGTCTCTGCAGGTATTGGGGTGCAATATGGAGTCTATTAACAGACACTCCCCACTGAGATGGTGCCCTTCAGATGACTCAAAGCACCCCTTTGTGTTTACAGGTTGAGAAATGTCTCTCTGTAGGTCTCCCAGCCTCTTATGACCACAGAGTGTGAGAATAGAAATGCTAATGTGGCATTATGAGTAAGAGGTAAGGACTGTCCAGCCTTTTGTGGATAGGAGGCCTTTTGAGATGATTGAAATGTGTGCATACAGTAGAGCGAATGCCATTGGCAGATGTTCCCACAGTCATCACTCAGAGATAGCCCAGGCACTGGTGGGCCTTTTATTTATGTCCAATTTTGAAAGACAACTTGACATTCTTATAATGTCATGCAAATGTATTCCCCTATATAATGCCAGTGATTACTCAGACTCCCAAGACAAGCCATACATATCTTAATAAATGGAGACTACAGATTAAACAATTTAGTGAAGAATAGTCTTTCATTGAGAGAGAAGCCATGGTTTATGTTCTTCAAATTGCAAGAGAAAGTATTTCAGTTATTCTCAGTTAGCATTCACTGTGAACAAATGTGGACAACAGTGGCATTCTTGTTGTTCCCCACTACACTCAGCTCTATCCTGCCCTCCCATCAAAGTGTGACTCATTCTGGAATGCCCAAATCAAATGTCATCTCTATGGAGCCTTATTGAGTTTTCTAATCCAACCCAAGCACAGCTCATTACACTCTCTTTGCTGATTGTGGACTCCTTTATTAGGATCTGTATAGTAATATAATATAACTCCAGTTATGATTTACAGTCAGCTGTGGCTGTGACTCTTCTACACTAGCCCTCCCATGATTATGAGCTCTAAAAGAGGACAGATGATGTCTTATGACTCATCATGATAACCCCTCTCCAAAGCACTGGCCTAAGATTAGTGTGCATGCATTGCCAGGCAGGTTGTAATTGCACAACCTCCTGGAGTAATAGTCACATCAAAATCTATATAAGTGGCAACTTTTAGAAGTGTGCAGCATACAAATTGCTTCTTAGTATCTACCAAGCACACACATGTTCATTAAATGACTGTTAAAACTAATGGCAAACTAGTTAAGGCAGGGTAAGAAGAAAAAAAAAAGACAATAATTTAACAGTATATGAACTGGCTATAAGGTTCAGCTCTTTTCAATGTCATATCCATTTATCTGATCATAGCAAATCAGGTGTTAGTGGCATATGATTTGTGAAAAATAGTGCTCTCAGTAATAGATGTCAGTTAAAAAAAAAAGTTTTAAAACTTCAGTTGATGCAAACTGCCAGCTTAACTCGAGGCCAAAAGGAGATGGTGACAGATAAGCTTTACATCCTCTACTTGCAATCAATTTGCTCCTGACCGTGATTCCAAGTATTAACCTTGTTCTATCAAACCCCTGGAGTGTGCGGGCTGGGAATACAAGAGCATGCACAGCAGACTCTGAAATCAGTCAGAATAGCTAATGAACCACCAGATTTGATCTTTAGGGAAAATGAAAGAAAATGGTCTTGGTATAGAAAACAAAACAGAAGAATCCAGTCCCTTGGTAACCCAACCATGGCTTGCTTTGTTGCTGACATGGTCTAGTGCAATGCCTGTTTGCTCAGGTTTTCTGCCCCAACAGAAGATCTGAGGGTTGGCAAGACAGGGATTCAAAACTTTAGCTATTTTGTGTTTGTTTCCGTATGTTATACAATGTTCCTAAGGGAGACTATACAATGGATACTGAATAAGTGAAAAAATCTAAATGAAACAAAAATAATACAGAGAGAAGATTGTAGAAATATGCCTGTAAAAAAAAAAAGAACAGGATAGAACTGAACAATCTATTTTTTTGTTATTGTTATTGTTCTAAAATTTTATAAATTCTGAATCAGAAGAGGCAATGTAATCATAAAGATATATTACTAGAAATACAAGTAAGACAGCAAAGGCCAACAATATGAGTCTTCCTCAGGAGTTTGTCATCCTGTCTGTCATCTTAAATTGTGTCCTATTATAGTGATTGCATGCTGTATATTTGTCATTTCTACTTTATAGAACCAAACAATGGTTCTTTTGTTCCTTTATTGTCTGATATACAAGTTTGGCATTCAATTTGGTATTATAAAAGGATGTGAATCCCAATGTTCTTAAAATATTTTGATGTCTTGGCATACTATTTAAGCCAACTTAACTTCTGAGTTCAAATTGTGACATGAGAATGTAACGAGATGTGCAAAGGTGGGAAAATTTAATATTCCATTAAGTCAATTTCTAAGGAAATGAATAACCAAATAAAATATTTAAGTTTAACTAAAAAGCAGAGTACTTGATTTAATTTGGTAGGTTAAAATTTTTTTGGCTATTTTTTTTGTAAGCTAATAAAGTTTAAAAAAGAAAACTAAAATGCCCCAGAATCTTAATACACAGCTCCATACACAATTTTAAAAAGAATCAAATGAATAGGGAGATATCAAGTTGAGAAGCATAATTCTTCCATATTAGTAGTCTTCATAGTGTGGTTACTGGACCAGTAGCATCAGCATGGCCTAAGGAATTGTTAGAAATGGCTATTCTTAGGCCCTATCACAGGTCCACTGAATCAGAATCTCTTGGCATGGAGCCTAGTGATCTGGGTTTTAATAAGCCCACCAGGTGATTCTGATGTATAGTGAAATTTGGAACCACTATTCTACATAAGGGTAATCAAATTTAAATTCCTCATCTTCCAGTTATATTTTAAAGACACATGCACACAAATACACAGTTTTTGTTTATACAAAAGGAACTACATTTTACATACTGTGTGATTTTTAAACTTAATCTTTTAAACTTTATCTTGTAGGTCCTTCCATGTTTATGCTTAAAGATAGATTTCCTGTTTTAGAAGATTATATAGCCTTTCATTAGAATAGGCCAATGGAATAGCAAAGGCCATATGCCTTAATTAGTTCAATCAGGTCCCTTATGTGACCATTTCCAGCATTTATTGTTTGTTAGTTTTACTATGAACATTCTTGTTGGTGCATCTTGGAATACATGCATGAGTATGCCTTGAATAAATCAATAGCAAAGGAAATTCAATCATAAGTAAATGTATATTTTACATTTTACCGCACATGACCTAATTGTCTGAAAATGAGGTTACGCCAATTTACACTCCAAGCAAAAGTTTACTAACATTGCCTGTTTCTCTGGATCTTCACTGACCCTGGATATTATCTAAACTTATTTTAACTGTTATAAATCTAAATTATTAAGTATGGCATCTCATTATTGTTTAATTATGAGGATAGAGATTGCCATTTTATATTTAATTGGTCATTTATGTTTCTTTTTCAGTGACTTTTCCATTTTCCCTTGGGTTGAGCATATTTTTCTTTGCTAATTTGCATGAATTTGTGTAAATTTAGAAAGCTATTCTTGGACTGTCACTTGTTCTGACTATATTTTTTATTAGCTCAGATTTTTGTTGTTCATAACTTTATAGATTTGTTAATGTTTTCCTGTTCATATTCTGTGTATTGTGAACATCCTGGAAAAACTTTCCATTAGTTCCAAAATTCTGAATGAATCCACTCATGATTTTCTTCGAACCATCATAGTTTAGTTTTTTTTTTCATAGTTTAGTTTTTAATTTCCATAATTTATTTTGGTAAAATAAACAAGATTGGAATTAAGTTTTTGATTTTTTGTACAGCTAGTCCCTTATTCTAACATCACGTAATGAATAAATTCTCTTTTCAAAATGGTTGATTATTACCATTACCTCTGATCTGGAGATGTTGGAGACATTCTTCCATAACCTACTTGTTCTCTATTTTTAAACTATTTTAGTTAGGACAGCTTTGTTAGCAGTTTTCATATCATACAGAGCTACTTCTACCTCATTTATCTTTTTTTCTGAAAAATGCTGTAACATTTTTCATTTATTTCTCATGGTGAACTTTGTATCATTTTGTCAAGTAAAAAAATAAATTTAGATAGAATATTAACAAATTGAATTTATAGTTTAATAAATGGAGCTTTGTCAGTTCATAATATTGTGGTTTCTTATAAAAAAATATCATCTTTAATTTTACCCAAAGTATTCTTTTATGTAAATTAGTGCTTCAATTTTCTTCATATAAGTCCTTCACATTTCTAGTTAACTTCAATACTAGGTATTTTACTTTTTTGGTTGCTATTGTAAATGGTTTATTCCTTCCATTGTATTTCTAACTTCTTTTTGATTGCATACACAGCTACTATTTTTATATCATTCTCCATATACCTGCAACATGATACCTCCAATACACGCAATGAAGTCTTAAAAATTACACATGCAAAAAAGAAAATGCTTACACATCAAAATGAGTGTTAACTAATAAAAAGAGACATAAACAGGCTTTGTTGAGAACATATTTTGAACACATTACTTTTTTTGGAATTGTCCACAAGAGAAAATATCCCATTTACTTCATAGTGGCACATGATTTTTTGACACAAATTGACATGACCTTACTTGGTCAACCAGTATATCAGCAAAGCTTTGTTTAAATGAAAGCAATCACTTTCTTATATTATCCTATAAAAATAAACAGAAGATCTATTGCCATTTAGAATATTCCAAAAAATAGAATATTAATTCTAAAGAAACTTCCAAACATAAAGTTCCAGAAATGCCTGGACTACTGGAGGGATCACTGAGGTCCCAGTAAAGAATTCGGAACAACAACTGAATACATGTACTGAAATCAAAAGATGTTGACAAGAAAAATTTGTTTTTTAATTAGAAATAAAAAAGTAGCAGAATTTATTAGTAAGCCTAAGAACTTTAAATAAAAATAAAAATAAATCAAAATCAAAATGACAAAGGGAGAACACATATGCACACTATTAAAAATATCAATGGGCAATAACAGATGCAGAAGAAATAAAATTAACGAAAAAAATACTTTTTAAAACTCATGCAAATATGTAAAGTTATCTATTTTTTAGGTATAGTTGAACTAGCCAAAAAGATGATTTTATTCCTAGTAACTTTGATATCAACTAATTATTTTATAAATTTTTCAGTTGACTTTACTATATTTACTAGGAATACAATTATATAAGCAGCAACTAATATATAAATATTTTTTCCTCATCCTTACCAGTATTTACACCTTTAATTTTCATTCTCAGAAAAATGTTATTGCATTTTTCAGAAAATAGATAAATGAGGTAGAAGTAGCTTTATTTGATATATAAACTTCAACTTCTAGAACAATATTAATAGTTTGGATAGTAGGCATTATACCTTATTCTTGATAAGAAAATAATAGTTTCAATGTTTTAACTTTAAACTGATGCTTGGTAAATGGTATAATAATACTTAATGTAGCAATATTACATTCACTAACATTTAATATTTTTGCTCCAACATTAGTAAGATTGTATTAAGAATATTATAATTTGTTCTCTCTATTAGATTGCTATTTAAATGTTATGATGTCTTTGCACAAAGAATTTGGAAGCTTGAATTCTTTATATTGGAAAATTTAAATAATTAGTAAATTAGTTCTGTTTTGAAAGTTTAGAATTCCTCTGAAAATTATTTGTCTTGAAATTCTTTTTGCTATTACTTTTTAATAATTTTTGAAATAATTTTCATAGTTATTTATCAAATTGAGTTTCATCACTTCTCTGGGGTCATTTTAATTAACTTTTAGGTTCCTGAAAATCTGGAATATTTTAAATGTATTTTATAGAGCTTTAACTTATTTGCAACCTAACATTTCCTTTATGTCATTTTAAATTTTGTTTATTTGTGTTTCCTTCCTTCTTTATGCTGTTTTGAAAAAAGTACTTAGAGTTATTAATCAACTTGAAAACATTTCCATTTTCTAACCCACTATTTTAATTTTTACCTTTGCAACCTCCTTTTCACTTCACATATATTAAGTCATATTCTATATCCAACCTTTTTCTTTGATGCTAAGTAGGATTTCGGCCCAAGATATTCTGAAACTTTGTTTTGGAAACTCTCTTTAGAATCTGTATTACATTTTTTTGAATTATCTAAATTGTGACAAATCTTTCTCTTTTATGTTCATGCTGAAATGTAAGAAAAGTGGGTGACTATTATATAAAACCCAGCTTAACTGATATGGTGGTTGAACAGCTTGGTCATATGATTTTATGGCTTTTATGTCAAAAATCATGTGCCTCTATGATTAAATGAGGCATTATTTTTCATGGGTATCATACATTGACCTTGAAGGCAATCTATAAAGATAGTTCAAAACTTGTTTTCACCAAAGCAATTTTGTAGAGACTAACACTCCTTTGGATGTGTAAGCACTTCTTTGCATCTTTTTAAGCACTCATTACCATGCAGTCAGATAAACTTTCACTGTGGCTAGAAACCAGAAAGGCAGATAAACCGGGAATGTAAAGTGAGAGTTCAGCAAGGCTAGAAACTCTGTGGTAATCCGGAGCTGGTCTTTTTCACTTAGTCTAAAACGCAGTTATTCATTTCAAGGAAAAAGGCAGTTGCATTT
The DNA here is from genome assembly GCA_003508835.1 of Eonycteris spelaea. Lineage (NCBI taxonomy): Eukaryota > Metazoa > Chordata > Mammalia > Chiroptera > Pteropodidae > Eonycteris > Eonycteris spelaea. Next base: position 4,645,199 of record PUFA01000057.1, on the reverse strand, counting down.
ATTTATAGCTATTAGACAAATATGCAAAGCAAAAATCCATTTTTCTAAATGAGGAATGAAGCATAAACCATTATAAATATTTCAAACCAGAGTGTTCTTTTGATAAAAGGTAATGAAGAAAGAAACTATGAAAAAAGACATGGATAAACATAAAGTTTCATGTATGCCTTAGCTGATGCTAGGGTTCTGAACACCCTTGTAATATCCTTACATATTCTAGTTCTGTCATATTTAGTTTGAATAGTTAATGTCATTAACGAGAAAACAGTCACATTTCTTTGATAATTACTGCTCATTTATTAAAATGAATCATACCTTTTTAAAAAATGTGCATTTATTCTATTCTATTCTGTTAATACCTATCTTTTCCTTCATTATATCTGCTAAAATGTCAACCCTGCTATGTTGGGGAAATTGATAATTAAATAGCTTTATTATAATTACTCCCCAGTAATACATTTCCACCTTAACAACAATGAAATTCACTAACATTAACTTTACACAGATATATTGGTGAGAAGTTCATGTGAAAATATAACTCCATTTACATTTTGAATCGCACATTAAACACCAACTCTCCATAGGAGGAAACACTGACTGAGCCTCTTGAACAACTCTCATGAACTTTAGCTCTACACCTAGGCAGAAAAACACTTTATACTCTCATGTCTCTGGAAATTTGGACTTAGCCTTAAAACTTACAAAAAACAAAAACCCTACTAATCTCAACAATGACAATAAATATGGCATAAATTTTCCAGGTGTTTTTTAAAGTTTTTTAGTAAACCAGTCATCTTGTGTCTAAGCTGCCAGAAACTAAATGAAATTGATCACTCCAGTGATTTTACCATCTTAATGGCAAACACAGATGACCACCCAGTCAAAGTAACTAGTCATGCACAAATGAGTGGCCCACAGAGATGAAAAGATCAGAGAATTATCCTCAAAATTAATTTTGTGTTCACACAAGACAGAAGAAATCACATTTTTTAAAAGAAATATGACTATGTTTCTTGAAACTACATGCATTTTTTTAAAAAATCAATAAAAAAATTAAAATATTTAAAAAGCCACTAAAATCTCGAAACCCAGAACCATGGCCATCCTTTGGTAAACAGTATTTCATACAGCTTTCCAGCCTTATTCACAGGACAGATTTAACTTGAATTCAAGAGATGAAAAAGTTAAACTGAAGCCTTCTTTGAATTTCATGTAAGATTTCTATAGTACAAAATGTCTCTTTAAAAGACATCTTAAAATTAAAAAAAAAACTAGGAAAAAAGTATTAAAACCTTTAAAAATTTGAAGTTAATGTGTATTTTTAAAAACTTGGTTTGCAAAGTGGCCTGCATGCAAGGAGAGCAAGGAGAGACCAATGAAAGAGGCAGAACACTCCAGATTGGTAGGTGGCAGGTTTAAGAAACACGAGAGTTTACAAATGAAATTTGCCTTGGGCAGATGCAATGTGAGTATATTTCTGCATCTGTCCTCCAGAACCTTGATAATTTATAGGAAGCCTTAACTGGGTTCAGTCACACATATTATTCTCTTAAGGACACATTACTCTTTCAAGGCTACACATTTGGAACAGCTCTTAGTATGGGAATGGTGGGCAGAAAGTACATTCCAAGAATGAGGAGTGGGTGAGGAGGACCTCTGGGGTCCCACTGTCTGGTCAACCAGCAGTCATGTCCTCTTGAGGACTTCCCCCCAAAAAACTACATATCCCAATGGTGGAAAGTATTTCTTTATTCCTACTATGAGGGATATACATATTGGCACATTTACACTTTGCTTCCATCCCCATCACTTAATTTTTGTTAGTTTTATATTGTTTTATTGTCAAGGTTTAAAATGTTTATGTTTACTTTAAAACAATAATCCTCATTGTTATTTTATCTTCATTTTCTATTTAGACAATTTTTTTTTGAGTGACACAGTCCTTTTACCTTTCTTATCTCTTTATTCCTAAGATTTAATTTCTATTGGTTGGATGAATTTCATATTCTTATGGCCCTTGCTCCTCTTAACAAGAATGGCACAAGAGTATTCTAGTCCTTTAGTTCTTATATATTTGAGATTATTGTTCTTAGACTTCATATTCAAAGGAGAAGGGAGGTATTATTCTTTTTCCATCATAATTCCTTTCAACCTTGTAGATATTGACCAACTTTCTCTGGCATCAAATACTACAAGCATCTCCTAAAACTTACTTTTTCTGCTTATGCAGACATGTGGTCTTTTTCTTTATACTTAGTTCAGTAATTTCAACATTATAATGCTTTGCTATTGATAATTTTTACCATTTTTTCTTTCTGGCACACACTGTGTGCCTTTTTTCCTTGCATAAGATCTTTCTAACATATTTTCTTATTCTACATTTAAATACAATTTCGTATTCCATTTGTTCTCAATCATACATTATACAATTATATACAACACAATCAATTATATGTAATCAATTATAAATATATTGGATAGTTTTTGACTGTCTTCCCTTTCTTTTAACCTAGAATTATTTCACTTTGTATTTTATTTTATATTGTTAAGATAGTGTCAAATTCATTCCCCTGTTCTCTTTTCAAATTTTAGTCTAACTTCTGTTGATATTTTTATTTGGTTTATCTCTGTAATGTTTTTTAATTCTTCAAAATATTAACATTTTTTTTTCTGAGCACATATATCTTCTTGGTGCTCCTGTTTCTGATAAAACATGTTAAAAGGAACTCAAGAAATATTTTACAAAATCATCCTATGTTTCTTTGTGTATCAAATCCTATGATGAATGATTTCTATCTACTTTTACTCATGTTCCTTAATTTTGCTTTCTTTTTTTTCTTTTGGATAGGTCATATAATATTATTCTTTTTAAAATCAGGGTAGTTATTTTGTGCAGATTAGTACCATAAATGGGTATGATGGACCATCTGTAGCTGCCGCTTAGGTGTGTTAGACTCCTGGGGGCCTGTGTCAGTGAGTCTCACAGCTAAATCTCTTTGGGTTACAGCTCAATGTGTTTTGATCTGACACTCACTGCCTCTTTTCTCTCCTTCACACCCATTCACCTTAGGGAACATCCTTTAACTTAAAGGTCTAGTTGCATAATACAGAAATTACTGAGCAGCATAATCCTCCCCAAAACTCATCTTCTTTCTCTGTTCAATTCACCTCAATGCATTTTTTCTTCCCTACCAAGGTCAGGTTCTACTAGTGACCTTTGATTTTAAACTCCAGGTAAAGAATCTTTAGATATATCTTTCAGACACATGGTGCCAAAAAAACTAAGATGACAAAAGTCAGTTCTGAGGTCCTGTTTGTCAATCTGGACTGCATGGTACATGACAGCTATGAGAGCTTCATAATTAGTTCTGTCTTTCTGTGTTGGGCACATTTGTCCTAACTACTTTTAGTAGCCTTTGGAGACCAGGAGGGCAGTGGTTAGAAAGAAGATACCATAACAAAAATTTCTTTAACTCTATGAGTTTTATTGAAAATAATAAGTAATCATTTTCCTGATATTTTATTATATAAATTTTTAAACATTCAGAAAAGTTGAAAGAATTTTACAATGAACATCCATATACCTACCATCTAGATTCTACCACTAAGATTTTACTGTTCTTATTTAATCATATATCTATTCGTGGATCCATTTCTCTGTCCATATACCAATGAATTAATAACTTTTGATTACTATTTTATGTTTCCAAGAAAGATTGAATAGCAGTTTTCCAGGGGAAGGTGATTAGGAGGTAGTAAAACTTCATTTACAGTACCAGTGAGTTTAAAATAAGAGATATAATAAAGCTCTTGTGTAGTTTTGATAAAAATGAGTAACGTTACTAAGTAAATTATTTTGTATGTAGCTTGTATAAGGACCAAATATGAATTAATGACCAGATCTATAAATTTCTACCCTGTGTGACCTGATCTATTGGAGCATCTGGCCTCAAACAAAAAGCAATTTCCTCAGATGTCATTCATATCATATAAAAATAAGTATAACAATGCCTTCCTTATAGTTCATCTTTCTTACTTGGTATAACAAGTACTAGGGACTTGTTACACCATATCTTACTATTACATCAAAGAATACAGTATCCTCAATATATATGCATTGGGAGTGGGAGATGTTGCATATTAAAAACAGCTACAGAGCTTTCTCAGACGGCAAAACCATGTCGAACCCATTACAATTTTTCAAATGTTGAGCTATGTGCCACAGATCTGACATTTGAGACTATTGAAAGGAGGATCAACTAAAACTAACTTTCCTTTCAGGGATTATGGCAGGAAGTACAAGATAGTCAATATCTTCAAAGTTTAAAGGAATTCAGCTTCTATTCCTTTCTTTGTCATGGATCAACATCAGTATGAAGCGAAAAAAAAAAAAAAACCATGAGTCTACTTTAAGTAACTTTTCTCCAGCTTGGCTTCTATTGCTTCTAATAAGCAGTGTGACTTTACCCTCACTAGGGGTAAGACCATCAGATTGGAGAAGTACAGCACCCCTTTATCCTACAAAATGTCCTAGCTTGTATAATTGATTGTATCCTCATCAAAGTCATCACTGAATAAAAAGTTAGTAAAACTTTTTTCTCTCATGTTCTAATTGTCATAGATTACTAAATTGGGAGATTTTTAATTAACTGGATAAGTACCACTCCAATAAGACCTTGTAGGTAAAAATTCCAATATGAAAATGGTTGGAATCATAGAGTGTATCTCCAAAGAAGGTCAGGTGAACACAAAGCCTGATATATTATTTACAAAACAAACAAGATAAAAACCACACAGAAAAAAAATATTTCTCAGCTGGGATTGTAACTGCCTTTCCACTTTACTGATTGAAACCCTCTAGCATTCAATCTTCAACTTAAGAGTTAAAGGTACCCAGATAAATGGAGAAACCTCAAGTTTCCCTGGTCTCAAGGAGAATGTAGTCAAAGTCTGTCTTTTGGGGCTAACAGAAGACATCAATAGAGTGTATGATCTATCATGTTCAAGTGTCTGTCAAGAAATATAAGCAAGCCGCGCACAGGCATATACATGCATACACCAGTATGTTTGAAGACATTCAGCAAATGAAAAGGAAACAAACAAACAAAAAGAATACAAAAGATACAAAAAGAGCATAATTTTGAAGAGAAATTGAGAATTTTGAAGAAGAGAATACTGTTTTGTATTCCTGAATAATTAAGGGGAAAAAGTGACTAAAACATGGGCTCGGTGAAAGATAAAAAATAAGACATCACATGAGATAGAAAGGGAGGCTTCTGTGTTAGAGAAAAAAAAAACTAATAACAACAACAAAAATGCTGTTTGAAGAATTCAGTTGACATTAGACAACCTTATCCACTGTCATACATAGTTTCCAAATGTGGTCACCAACTCCTTCCATCCCTGTATCACCATATGGCTCCTCATATCAGGATTCCATACCCTCTCTCTCTCTCTCTCTCTTTTTTTTTTTAATCTAGTGAACTTGTGACTGTCTTTAACCAAGTAGAAGGTTAAAGAAGAAGTATGGTTCTAGGATTTCCCAGAGCAGGGCTTAACAGGCCTGGGAGCTTCCATTTTCTCCCTTTTAGAGTCCGGTTTCCATGTTGTCCAGGCTAGACCAGGGACTACTAGATGCCATGTGAAGAGAGGGTAGAGAGGGAGAGAAGTTATTGTTGTAGTTCCAGCCCTACCCCAGTTTGAACTGAATGAACCCACGTGAGTGACCTCAGTCATAATCAATAGAATAACTGCCCAAAAGAGTCCATCTAACACACAGAAATAAGACAAATCTTTGCTGTGTTAATCTACTAAACTTTACAATGGCTTGTTAAGTAGCAAAAAATATCTGAAATGGCAATTAGCATTTCTTATATAACTGTTATATGCCAGTTCAGTACACCTCTAAGGACTATTGACTTGAGAGGACACTGTCCCTGATGCTACTTGGTATTTGGATACATGGAAACACTTTCCACTTGTTATTGACCAGGGTTTCATAGTACCACACTAAATTAAGCAAAGCTAAAATATCTCAGTGGACAGCAAATGTCGCCTTGTTAGCCAAATATCAAAACTCTTAGATGAACCACTGGAGCCACACTTAGAACTTAGGCACTGAAAACAAAAATTCCAGTTTAACTGAATCAAGATTCAAGAGCAACTCTAATTTAGCTGTTTTGCAATCTAATACATACAAGGTTATAATAGCATTTTAAAGCATCACTATCAAGGTGTATGCAAACAACTCTGGGGAGAATTTCAACAATAAGGAGGGTGTTAATTCCAAATGTTCTCTGAATAATAATGTCAAGTCTCTAGATAGCTCTTGGGATCCCTGTGAAATATGACTATTAAAGTGTCAGCTTAAATGGAATCTTCACTGTTCATCCCTGTGTTATTTCTATTAGTTATTAATTTTGGGAACCTCTGGCAAATCTATAGAACAGGGACCTGAGACTTTTACTTTATTTAATCCAGAATACAGATTTGCCAGGAGTTCTCAGAATTAATAACACTTAAAATACAGGTGGATATTTAAGATTGAGGTTGTCATTAGGAATTGCCTAGGGAAAGAAGTTTGGACCACACAGCATCTGACACGTTGAATGACGATGGGAAAACTCATCCAGTGATTCTGGTCTTCTCCATCTTCTCCTTTAAAAGTGATATTAGTTATACTAATGACAATTAACTCATTGAGTGCTTTACATGTTTTAAAACTGTCCTGCATGCTTTAGATTTAATAACTTATTTGATCATTACACTTATGAGAGGCAGATATTATTGCTATCTCAGTTCACACATGAGGAAAATAGAGCACAAGCAGGTCAAGCAACTCCCCTAAGGTCATATATGTAAAAGTTTGTGTGATGTAGTAAGGAGACAAAATAAATTTAATGACTGTTGGCCAGTCATTTGGTAGCAGTATGCCTTTGATAAGCTACTGAACTCCTCTGAGCCTTCCATCATCCATAAAGTAGATTCATGATTTCATTTAGGAGAGAGGCCTGCGAAACACCAAAATTCAAGGGGAGAACAGAAGATGTGGATCCACAGAGAGAGAGACTGAGATCTGATAGGGTGGGAAGAGCAACCAAAGAGAGGAATATAGCATGAAATTGGTTTTATAATGTGCTGTGGAGAATAAATCCACTAGAGATGGAGAAAATCTCTTCTTGTGTTGAAATGACCATCACCTATGCTGTTTCTTTATTTCTAACATTCTGTATTTTATAACTGGTGAACATTAAGTAAGTAATTAAATGTTTGAGATTAAAAGGTCTTTTGCTAGAGTTCAGGATATGAACATGAGTAAAATGCAACCAGGGATTAAAATAATCTCATCACGTACTCTGAAGCAAGAATCGTCCAATGTCAACTTAGATTTAGCTGCAATGATGTTGCTGCTGATGTCTGGGGTGTACTATGGGGTTTACTGTTGAATTATTTTAAGCTTAGGAACCACTAAGAAAATAAAGCTTCCTCTTCCTATTGAAGTTACTGTAGGTATAATCTCGGTGGCTCTGAAAATGTGGATGGAATTTCAGGAAGACTGTGGAAATTAGATCAAATATAATAACCTTTGACAAACTTAAATATTTTGTTTGAAAATGCTCTTTTTAAAAAAAGATACTTCTAAAATCACTTTAATTCTTCAGTTCACCTGCAACACATGCACTTTAATCTCTAAAAATGTCTCAAAATCACTCACTATTTTCGTGAACTGAAGGTTAGAACATATTTTTACTATTATCATTCAAGTGATAATATTGATAAGGCTTATAGATTTTCCTTCTACAGTTACTTTCATCTGGGGCATAGGAACTCTTCAACATGTAATAAACCAGATGAGAGATGTACCATTTAGAAAAAAAAAATTGGAATAATATATAATACAGTGGTTGCCTAGAAGATTTAGTGTCACTTCCAGAAATCTCCTTTGCTTCTCCAGAACTGGGGTAGTATTTTTGTTTTTTTAAAATCTCAACTTGCATGTATGACTGCTCCTACCACAGTGGTGATCTTTGTGCCTGGTATCCTATAGGTACACTGATTAACACAAATCCAGCTATCTATTATGATCACCTCATTTAGCCAAAGAACATTGTTAACTGAAATGACTGGTTAATTGTTTCTGACTTGTATTGGCTACTGAAATGCTTCTATCTTTATGTTCTAACTTTATGTTCCTATGGGCAGATAACACCAAATTGAGCACAAGGAACAAGGCAATAGTACATTGCTGAAAATTCCTTGGGTCAGATATTCTAGGCATGAAATCTGGCCATTCTGTGCAGGAGCTAAAATAGTCATTCTTTATTTATCAACTGTGAAAACCCAAATTATATGTCTTTCTCAAAACAGTGTGATGACATTGTCGTGGTGTCCTTCAGCATCATCTATTATTATCCATTGGGACTTCAGTGAGGTACCTCAGTATTTTCCATAGTGATTTCAGGACAGCCCAACTAGGGAAGTCCCTCTAACTTTTAAAGATTGGATTGGTGAGAATAATGCCACCCAGATCCTTATCTGTGAATCTTCTAAACTCTATTTTGTTGGATTTATTTATCAGTTGGTCTTCCATGGTTCCTCCTTCAAAAACCATCTTCCCATTTCTCCTGTCTCTGGTTCACTGTCATTACCCTGTATCAATTGGTAGTGTCATAAACACAACAAGATGCCCTCTATTGTCTTTTCAGATCAACAGGGATCAGTCTCCACAATCACCTGCAGAATTCTCAGCTCCATCCTTACAGGAACTACATTTGGGAGCTGGTCTTTCCAAGTTTGACAACTCTTCGAGAATGCAGTTCAGAATAGTGTAGAGCATTTAATAAAAATTTATGATCAAATATGTTTTCTTATTCTATGCATAAACATAGAAATACACATTAAGTTTGAATTTATGGTCTTTTTACCATCTTGGATAAAAACGGTTATGGATAAAAACACTAGAGAAAAGTGGTTAAGAGGACAGTTGGTGGGTTTGGAATCAGATTAAATTAGACTTGAATTCCGACTCTGTGCTTTCCAGCTATGTGACTTTGGCCAAATTACTTATCCGCCCTGAGGACTTTTATTCTCATCTTTAACATGGATATTATTGTTGGTACAGTGTCTACACATAGCAAAGACTTAATAAATATTACTCGAAAAGTGCAAAGAAGACTGTCCTAGGAGTTTTGAACATTGTGTTCTAAACCTGTCTTTACCACTAACCAGTACTTGACTTTGAAAAAGTCTCATAATGTCCCAGTCTAATTTCTTCATGTAGAAAATAGGAGAGCTGAACTAGATTCGTGTTTTTTAAAATTTCTTAAAATTACGACCTTACATAAAACCCATTCTATAAAACTACATAAAAAGAGTACAGGTGCTGCCCTAGTTGAAATGGGAGTGGCTTATAATAACACACACACATGTATACACACTTCACTTGTATATTCTCATATATGTGTGTACACATACATAACATATTTATACTAATAGCATGAAGAAACTGTGTTCCTAATTTTCTGTGGTCTTCATAAGTAAGTACTTCAACAACAACCAAAAACTCAGATATTCTGGCAATTCCTCAAACAAGAGCTGTTGTTTTTATAGAATCTAACATTGATTCACAATGAGCTGAATTTCAACTTTCATTCATAGTTAATGGACAATAGACAAACTAATCTATACTAAGGAGGTTTCTTTTCATCTTAACAGTCACATTCTTTTCATGTAAGCAATGCAATGCTGAGTACTTATAGTGATTGCAATCTCTTCTAAGATAATTTTCCATGGCACTCAAATATAATCACAATCTATCTCAGGACAACTTGTGTCATCAATACACTCTCTTGTTGAGTAATCAAGATGAGAAATTGAGTTGGGTTTTTTTTTTTTTTTTTCACCTCCTGCAAAGTAGAGATTTACTTTTGGAGTGAATATGCTGATGTTGGATGATCTGCAAATATTAACTTTTAAAGGAAGATATTCTTGTCATTTAGTTTAGAATGATAACCCAATTGTAGGTGTATTAGTAGTGTCAATGTATATCATCACTGCCTAGTAGTTTGTTTTATTATATAACTTGACTTAAATGACTGCTAAGTTGACATCTGGGTAGTCTGAAGCTAGGTCAAGATGGCAGCCAGGGATCTCAAATTAGAAAGAGACAGCTCTTACTGGGGTAGAGAATTGATGTAGGGAGTAGCTAATGTCAGCAGGAGAGGCACCAGGGTAGATGGAACTGGTATTTGGGGTGAGAGAAGGCTCACAAGTATACATAACCAATTATTCCATAGGACATCTTAGGGTGAAGACTGACTGATAAACACAAAAGCAATAGCAGCCCAGCAGAACGAAATAAGTGTTCCAAGAGTCAGACACTTGAGAGGATGTGTAAGTGTGTGTGTGTGTGTTAAGGGGAGTGTTGGGGTTAGAGGGTGGAGTAGAGATATGACCATAAAGACCTGGTGAGTACAGGCTACTACCCAGAAAAGTAGCTGTTATTTGATTTGGGGGTATATATATCTAGGTCTTTCAAGAAAAGTCAGAAATTTGGATTTTTATATTTAATTAAATATTTAACAATATTCAATAGTTAAATATTGTCAATAACTCCATTTGGTTTTTAAAATACTGTGAAAATGGAGGCAAACTTATACTGGCCAAATGAAACTCATCTTTAGGATTTACAAAGCGCTAGAGATTCATATCTGAGACATCAAGTTTTGAATCTTATACTTATAGGTGCATGTCTATAAATTTGGCCCTGATTCAGGGTGAAACTCTCTATAAACATTTTTCCAGTTAAAAAAAATATATAATGTAGTTCTTTATGTTTGAGTAATTCAAATCATCAAATTGCCCTAGTATTTACGAGAAGCCAACTTTATTTTTAGTTTGGTACTACAAAGAAGTATCTTCAAGTGTACTAAATATGGAAGTCTGTTCAAGGGTGGTCTCATTTTCTTAGCCTGATCTCTTAAGATATTCTGGGGTAAATTCTCAGATCCCCCAATTCTTTATTTGCCAAACATTTCATAACCTAGCAAATTATTTCAAAATATTTAGCTATTCCATAGGATATTCCATTGGAGCACAAACCAATTTCAACATATGTGAGAATGAGGTCAAATTCGAAATCAGTTTAATTGGTCACACTTATATACTCATATTGTTTTTAGAAAGTCATTAACATATTTTTTTCCTGCAAAAGATGGATAGAGGAAAAATATTACTGTTCGCATACAAAATATTTTTATTTCTTTATTCTTCCTTAAACTTTATTCCCTTTGCAGGTCTTTCTTAGGGGATGACAATGAAAATGCTGCTGTAAGACAGCTATCCTCTAGTATCTATCCTTTCCCTCTCTGGTGAGTGCCCCTTACATCTTTACCTGCCTCTATAGTTAGGAAGACCTGTTCTGGTCTTTACCACTCAGCCTGAGGGAAGGACTTTGGCTCTTCACTGGCTCCCAGAGGAATTGTGACACCTTGGAATCTCCAGAAAGCATTCAGAAGTAGCCAGTGAATCCTCTAGGGAACAGCCTTTAAGATTTCAAAGGAGAGGGGCACTGCAAAACTCTAAATGGCACAGTATAAACAGGAAAAGAAGATAAAAAAAGGAGATGAAGTCACTGAGAGATGAGTGAGCTCTAGGGTCTCTCACAACAGGGGTCTAAGCATTTTGAAATAGCAGTTAACATAACTCTCTTGAATTGTTTAGCCTTTTTATAGCTACTTTCCTATAACTTCACTATTTTTACATATAGATAACTTTTGGCCCTTTAGGCACCAGTTAATACCATCTATTAAAACTCCCCAAACAAAAAGCAAATTTCAAACCAGGCAATTATAACTCTCTTGGAGAACAGAAAAGAAAAATGACAGAATTCTTTGATCTCCCAGGGATGCTATTTTATTACAATAAAGAAACACAAAAAGAGAGTGAGAGGAGATATTTTCCTTTTTAGCGGCCATAAAATCATACAGATTTTACTATGTACAGAATGTATACCACTATTGCTTTCCTTTAGTGGGAGAAGTTTGACTCATTGCTCCAAGGGAGATATTAAAAACAAAACAAACTTAAAATATTGGTTAAGGAAACTAAATAAAAACTGCATCTCTTCTTCATTTTTTTTCTTATTTTGTAAACTTTGCTTTAGGACTGATGGTGACTTCTCTCAAGGGCAGTACTATTCATAACTCTATTCACTATTTTATATTTTTCATCATTTGGGGGATATAGTCAATACCTTCTAAAAGGGTGTCTTTAATCAGCAATCTCCAGAAAAACAAAAACAAAAACAAAACACAACATTTTAACAGAGTTTGAACTTTATAATTTGTAGTTTACCAACCTGTGATTAAAATGCTGCATGATTCTGTTAAATATTAAAAATAAATCATTTAAATATACTTGGCCAACAGAACTTAGGCTGATAGAATGAGTTAACAGGGAATTGATCTGATTAATAATGTGAATTTGGGATAAAACTGTGTTACTCCAAAGAGGTTTTGCAATCATCATCTTACTTTTCTTAGACAATCCAGAGCATGAAATGAGATGTCACAGACAAAAATTACATAGCTGATTTGTAAGAGAGTTAATCTCTATCCCCTCACCTTTAAGAATATATTTTAAACACTAAATCATCATATTTCTTCAATAAAACAATAAAAAGTGACTTCCAGTCAAGATGTTGCAGTAGGTAACACTGCTCACCTGCTCTCATGACCACATCGAACTACAACTAAACTACAGAACAGTCATCATTGGAATCACCTGAGGTCTGGATAAATAGAGGTCCAAAAACTGAGAACATACGTAAGAGTCACCTCAAGACTAGTAACCCGGGTAGAGATTCAGATGGGGACAATCCCACACCACATATGGCAGTTGAGAATCAAGAGGGATATCACAGCTGAGGGGGTCCCCCCTGAGGAGCAAGGAGTCCTGGCTCCATACTAGGCTCCCCAGCCCAGAGTTTCAGTGCCAGAAAGAGAAGTCCTACAACCTCTGGTTGTGAAAACCTGAGGAGACTGTGGTTCAATGAGAAGAAAGAGTCACAGACATTATTTTAAAGGGCTCATGTGTAGACTTACTCACTGACAGACTCCCTCATTCAGAACTCCAGCACTGGGGCAGTAGTTTGAAAGGTGCCAGGACGAATAAAAAAGAACTGAATACTCTGGCACCAGGGCAAAGGCTAGAGTGGCAGCTTTCTCCCAGACAGAATTGCTAGCAGAACCCATTGTATCTTTGTTGAGCCCTTCCCACTCCTAGCATGCAGACAGAGGTAGCTGCCATATCTCAGCCTCCATCAACCTGGATAACACTGGTTGCCCCATGCTGGGGACTGCCTGAGACTTTGCCCCACGTAACTTGCAGGTCCCCACAAGCCACTTCCAAGACAAACAGCATCTGGCCTTGGCATGCACCATGGTCTTGCCAAACAGCCCCAATTCCAGCACTAGTGGCAGCCAGCCTTGGTTCCCCCCTTAGCCCTTTAAGCACTCTATGCCCAGCAAGGGTGGTGGCCATCTGTGGATTGATTGGTGACTCTTGCCAAGTCGCCCTGGGCAGTGCACAGGTTGAGGTTGAATGTGGACTCCTTCCAGGAGGCTCTGAAGCCGGCACACTCTCCAACTAGCTTCAACTGAAGCTGTAGCACCACCCAGGACAATACGCACAAAAGAGCATACTGCATAGTCACCAGAACACCATTAGAGTTAATCCTGCTTGGTAGTGTCAGCCCCTCATCTGCCAGTCCTCACAACCAATCAGCCCAAAGATCAATCCCTTCCATTAATGTGCAAACAGCAACCAAGTTTCAACTAAAACAGGAGGGCACACACAATCTATTCAAGGGACATGCTTGGAGCACCCAGGTCAGGAGACCAGAGAAGACTGTGCCACTTGGCCTCACAGGAAAAATGCTACATAAGGCTACTCTACTAAGACTGGGAGACTTAAGCTCTACCTAATACATTGAAATGAACACATGAGGCAGCCAAAATGGGGAGACAAACATGTCCCAAATGAAAGAACAAAACAATTCTCCAGAAAAACAACTAAACAAAATGAAGACAAGCAATCTACCAGATACAGAGTTCAAAACACTAGTTATACAGATGCTCAATGAACTTATGAAGAGTAGAAGAATTCAGAGAACTTTAACAAAGAGATAGAAAACATTAAAAAGTTACCAATAAACACAATAACTGAAATAAAGAATACATTAGAGGGAATTAACAGTAGAATAGATAGAGCAGAGGATCAAATCAGTAATTTTGAAGACAAGGTCGCAGAAAACACCAAATCAGAATAGTTACAATAAAAAAGTCTAAAAGATGAGGATAGTTTAAGGGGACTCTGGGACAACATCAAGCATACTAACATTTGCACCATAATGTACCAGAAGAAAAGAGAAAGGGATTGAAAAACTGTTTGAAGAAATAATGATGGAAAACCTTCCTAACCCAGAAAGTGAAGAGAGCCCTAAATGAGATAAACTCAAAGAGGCCCACACCAAGACACATCATAATTGAAATGCCAAAGGTTAAAAACAAAGAGAATCTTAAAAGCAGCAAGAGAAAAACAGTTACCTACAAGGGAGCACCCATGAGACTGTCAGCTGATTTCTCAGTAGAAACTTTGCAGGCCAAAAGGGATTGTTGTAAAATATTCAAAGAGATGAAAAGCAAGTACCTACAACCAGGAATACAATACCCAGCAAAACTATCATTTAGAACCAAAGGACAGATGAACTGCTTCCCAGACAAGAAAAAGCTAAAGGACTTCATTAATACTAAACCAGTATTACAGGAAACATTGGAGGATCTTCTTTAAGAGGAAGAAAAAAAAAAAAAAGATCTGAAATATGAATAATAAAATGGCAATTACTACATATCTATCAACAATTACTTTAAGTATAAATGGATTAACTGCTCCAATCAAAAGATAAGGTGGCTGAATAGATAAGAAAAAAAGACACTTACATATGCTGCCTACAGAGACTCCCCTCTGATTAAAAGACACACAGACTAAAAGTAAAGGGATGGAAAAACGTATTTCGTAAAAGTAGAAATGAATAAAAATCTGGGTATCCATACTTATATCAGACAAAATAGACTTTAAACCAAAGGTTAGAAGAAGAGACAAGAATGACCCAGTAATCTCAATTCTGATTATTTTTTCAAAGAAACTCAAAATACTGCTTTGAAGGGACATGTGCATCATAAATTCATTATAGTATTATTTACAATGGCCAAGATATGAGGCAATCTGTGTGTCTATCAATGCATGAATGGAAAAAAAGAGGTGATACATATATACTATGAAATGTTACTCAGCCATGAAAATATTTTAAAAACTGAAATCTTGCCATCTGCAACAACACGAATGAACCTAGAGGGTATTGTGCTGAGTAGAGTACGTCAGACTTGATTTCACTTACAAGTGGAATCAAAAAACAAAATAAATAAACAAAATATAAACAAACTTATAGATACAGAGAACATTTTGAGGGTTGCCAGATGGGAGGAATTTTGGGAAGAGGGAGTAAGAAGTACAAATTGGTAATTACAAAATAGTCATGGGGATGTAAAGTATAACAAAAGAATATAATCAATGACATTGTTTGTGCCAGATGGGTACTAGACATGTTAGGATGATCGCTTCATAAGTTGTATAAATGTCTAATCACTATACTGTACATCAGAAACTAATATAATATTGTATGACAACTATAACTAATTTTTTAAAAATTATAAATAAATAAATAACAATAAAAAACATTTCCTATTTTACAACTTAACATCTTTGATATTCTATATCTGCATTAGGTTACTAGTGTTCAAATGACACCATAAAACAAAACCAATTTTTCTAGAGAGAATAATCATTATTTAATCATCTGATAGAAATGTGGTTCAAAAATATAAGAGTAGATGTAACTGAAAGTGTAAAATGATAGCATCATCATGACTATCTTGTAGAGCTTTAATAAACTTTTTATCAAATAAAGAATTAAATTTCCAAGGTAAATATTTAAAAATACCAATCTACCACATATGAAATATTAGAATAGATAGTATAAAATTAAAAATTCTTCTTCTAACTTATAAACAAGACAAAGATGCCCACTCCCCTCTAAGGAATTTCCCACTTCTGAGTATTTATCTGAAGAAAATAAAAACACTAATTCAAAAATATACATATTCATTGCAACATTATTTATAATAGTCAAGATATAGAAACAACCTAAATGTCCATCAGTGGGTGAACAAAGAGGATGTGGTGCATATATTTATAATACAATACTATCCAAGCCATAAAAAAGAATGAAATGTTGCCATTTATGATGGCATGTATGGATCTTGAGGGTGTTATGCTAAGTGAAATAAATCAGACAGATAAAAGAGAAATATTGCATACACTCAGTGATATGCAATCTAAAAAGCAAAACAAACACAACTAAACAAAACCCAGACTCATAAATAAAGAGAACGGATTGATGATTGCCAGAAGAGAGAAGGCAATCATTAATCAGGGGAGGGCAAAATGGATGAAGGGGATCAAGATGTACAAATTTTCAGTTATAAAATAAATAAGTCATAGGGATATAATATATAGTGGGAAATACAGTCAATAATACTGTATTAACTTTGGTGACAGATGGTAACTAGATTTTTGTTGTAGTGATCATTTCATAATGTAGACAAATGTTGAATTGCTATGTTTTACACATGAAACTAATATGATATTGTGTGTTAGGTATACTGCATTTAAAAAAATACAGGCATATCTAGGAGATAATGCAGGTTCCATTTCAGACCACCACAAAAAAAGTGAAGATCACGGTAAAGCAAGTCACACAAATTTTTTTGGTTTCCCAGTGTATATAAATGTTATGTTTACCCTATACTGTAGTTTATTAAGTGTGCAATAGCATTATGTCTTAAAAAAAAAAAAAGAAACAATGTACATACCCTAACTAAAAAAATACTTTATTGGTAAAAAATGCTACCATCATAGGAGCCTTCAGCAAGTCATAATCTTTTTACTGGTGGAGGGTTTTGCCTCAATGTTGATAGTTGCTGAGTAACCAGTGCAATAGCTGTTGAAAACTGAGGTGGCTAAGGCAATTTCTTAAAATAAGACAAGTTTGCCACATCACTTGACTCTTGCTTTCATGAACGAATTTTCTGTAGTATTCAATGCTGTTTGATAGCATTTTACCTACACTAGAACTTCTTCTAAAATTGGAGTCAGTCCTCTTAAACCCTGCTGCTAATTTATGAACTAAGTTTTTATAATATTCCAGGTCCTTTGTTATCATTTAAACAATCTTCACAGCATCTTCACCAGAACAGATTCCATTTCGAGAAACCACTTTCTTTGTTCAATCATAAGAAGCAACTCCTCATATATTAGTTTTATCATGAAATTGCAGCAATTCAGTGTCATCTTTAGGAGCCACTTATAATTCTAGTTCTCTTGCTGTTTTTACCATATCTACAGTTGCTTCCTCCACTGAAGTCTTAAACCCCTCAAAATAGTCCATGAGGGTTAGGATCTACTTCTTCTGAACTCCTATTGATATTTTGACCTTTTCCCCATGAATCAGTAACATTCTTAACAGTATCTAGAATGGCGAATCTCTTTTAGAAGGTTTTCAATTTGCTTTGCACAAAGCCATCAGAAGAACCACTATCTATAACAGTTATAGTCTTACAAAATGTATTTCATAAATAACAAGATTGAAACTCAAAATTACCTCTTGATTCATGAGCTGAAGAACAAATCTTGTGTTAGCAGGCATAAAAATAACATTAACCCCACTGTACATCAGAGCATTTGGGTGACCAGGTACACTGCTGATGAACAGTAATATTTTGAAAGGTATCTATTTCCGAGCAGTATTTCTCAACAATGGGCTTAAAATATTTAGTAAATCATGTCATAAACAAATGTGCAGTCATGCAGGCTTTGTTGTTCCATTTATAGAGCACAGGCAGAGTAGATTTAGCATAATTCTTAAGGGCCCTAGGATTTTTTTTAATGGTAAATGATCATTGGCTTCAACTTAAAGTCACCAGCTGCATTAACTCACAGCAATAGAGTCAGCCTGTCTTTTGAAGCTTTGAAGCCAGACATTGACTTCTCTCTAGCTATGAAAGTCCTAGATGGCATCTTCTTCCAATACAAGGCTTTTTTATGTACATTGCAGTCTGTTCTTTAGTGTAATCACATTAGCTAAATCTTCTGGATAACTTGCTGCTTCACCTTGCATTTTTATGTTATTGAAATGGCTTCCTTCCTTCCTCATGAACCAATCTCTGCTAGCTTCAAACTTTTCTTGTTCAGTTTCCTCACCTCTCTCAGCTTCACAGAATTGAAGAGTTAGAGCCTTGCTCTGGATTAGGCTTTGGCTTAGGGAATGTTGTGGCTAGTTTGATCTTCTATCAGACCACTAAAACTTTCTTCATATCAGCAATAAATCTGTTTTGCTTTCTTATCATTCATGTGTTCACTGGAGTAGAACTTTTAATTTCTTCAACAACTTTTCCTTTACACTCACAACTTGGCTAAGTGTGAGGAGGCCAAGCTTCAGCCTATTGCAGCTTTTGGCATGCCTTCCTCACTAAGTTTAATCATTTCTAGCTTTTGATTAAAGTGAGAGACATGTGACTCTTCCTTAGGGGTCATAGTGGGGTTGTTAACTGGACTAATCTCAATATTGTAAAAACGGTGCCCATAGACTTGCTCAATGCAGGGTTCCACAAACATTTAATTTGTATCTGGGAAGTGCAATAAAGCGAGGTATGCTTGTATTAGAATTAATCATAACACTAGCCAAAATAGCTTCGATATTTTGTAGATCTATGATTTTCTACCCTTTTCACCATTTGGGAATTAGTTAAATGACCTAGAAGCTTACTTTTGTTATGACTTTAAGCCTATGACCTTGGACAAATCACATAATTTTTTTGAGCTTCAGTTTTCTCATCCACAAAATGATATAATACCACCATTTGCTGTGAAGATTAAATCAATGTAGGTTTTGAAGCTCCGTGTAAACTATGTGGCTTTCTAGTAATCTAACATGGTTTCATTATATGAATACTGTCTTCTATTTTTAGAAAACATCTAACAGGGATAGGGCAAAAACCTGACCAATAGTAACCCTGCTTGGGATAGGGTAAAATTATGGCCTTACTATTTATATATAATGCTGGACACAAAAGAGAGATTTTAAAACTTTCTTAACTGTCTAATATAGGATTGTGTATTTTAAGTAAAAGAGATTTCTGTCATACACTGCAAATGGCAGTCTCCAATTATATCTGGTCTGTAGACATGTTTTGTTTGCCTCAAACATAATTTTTAAGAAGTAAATTGTTTTCCAACATTTAAAAATGAAAAACTTAAACATAAGATTATGAATTTCTATGTCCTTTTTTTAAAAAAAATCAAATATTTGGCAGAAATTCCCTGGGAATTCCTACAAAGCAATAATCATTGAAGCTGAGCCTCTGCTATCTTTTGATGGGCTCTTCTGTCTGCTGTTTGCTTCATTTCTGACCTAGACTGCTTTACTAAAATAGTCCCTATGTCTCTATAGGCACTTCGGTTTATGATATTTTTTAAGTGCATGTGAAACACAGAATTATTGTTTTGTAAATATTCATGGTTCTTCCCATGACTTATGGACAGAATACATTTTCATGCATCATTGATTTGGAATATGAGCACAAGAATTGCTTCGGGCAGAGGACTGTCAACAGATGTGACATGAACAGAAGTCTTAAACATGCTCAGGTGTTTGGCTCAGCTTGTGTTTTTTGGCATGAGAAGGGTATGTTTCAGGAAGTTTCTGTCCCTTTATCTTGAGCCCTAGAATAAGACACACAGAGTGAAACTGAGCCTTTCCTTCAGGACCTTAGCCTGAAGCCAAGGTTGAGTTGCCAAAAGCCTGAGGCAGAGAAGTTCAGTCAACTTGAATTAAAAAAAAAAAATGCTTATTGCTGTAAGCTCCTGAATTTCGGGATAGTTTGTTATGCAGTGTTATTGTGCTAATAGCTGACTGACACATTTGTGTGCAAAAAAAAGCCTAGTATTCTCTTCAAATGCAAAAATAAAACATATATTTGCATGCATGTATATATGTGTGTTATACACACATGTGTATGTTCACCTGGGAATGTTAATATTTTAAGAAATTAGAGCCAGCTATCAGTGAAAAAGAAATGTATTTTTAATTTCCAATTTACACCCTCTTAGGATGAAATTAAAAATCTTAAACCTTTTCTTACCTTTGTTTTTTACACACTTGTTCTTAAATAGAAATTTCAGAATTCTTTAAGCTCTTTCATAGGAATCCAATATACTCAGTTAGTTTTTATAATTAATGTAATGCTACACACATACACATACATTTTACTTCCTATTCATTGCATCATTTTCTTTTTGCAACCAATGATAATACCATACCTTATTCTAAATTACATAGCTTTATAAATGGTGGCTGCAAGTGTATGTGTTATGCATACTCCATGTTATATATATATGCTTCATGATATATATATGTTTCATGTTACCTGTTTCAAAGGATGTAAATTCTTGGTTAACATGGAAATAATCTATGAAGTTATTTGTACTTCTTTCTAATTCAACAATTGCATTGTGATTTTATCTCACATTTTCCACAATTGCTAGAATGGAGATTGTCAATTAGATAAAAACTACATATTGTAAAACCTCCTAAACAGATTTTGGTGCAAATAAATGTTTTGAAATAAATAGCAGAACTGCAGCATTTAAAAAACCTCAATAATGAATTGTTTTTATATTAGAATAAAATATATTGTGTTAAAATATACAACTAACTTTTTCAAATGAGCTATAACATATACTATTAAACTTACAGGAAATAGAATGCCAAAGATGCTTGGTTGATTGGGGTACATTCTAGATTTCCAACGTAAACCTAAAGTTACCAACCCAACAGATAACACTACATCCTCCAAGAACATAGGAGGTTATGAGTGTCTTTGGCAATCAGTAGTCAAAGGCATTAGCAGAAATCCACTGAGAGAGAACAAACAAACAAACAAACAAACAAACAAACAAAAAATCATTTAGAGCTGAACTTCAAACAAAATGGAGTACAGAGAAAAACAAGACCAGATTTGGAAAATCAAACAACATAGAAAAGCACTTTAAAGTTGTAAATCTTTGGCTTGTAAATACGAATGTTAACAAACACAATCTATAGAAATTAAGACTAGGGTAACTTTTCCTTTTATAAAACAGGAAAAAAAAGAAGCATTTCAAGGAAGAAAAATGAGATAATTATACAAGTTACATTGATCCATATGAGAGTTGTTTAAGGGCAGGAAGAGCAAGAAAGGTGGTGGTAGAATTATAAATTCTATCAGAAAAGAACAGTCTTAAACTCAGTGTTTGAACTAGCACCAGGAGACCTTTTGTCTGTCTTTTAAAAGGTAATAATTGTTAAAAGCTAGCAGCTGCATCCAGAATCATCTTCCTAGACAGAAGCACCTGGCTGTCAATGGATGGCACACTGTACTGCGATGAAGGCCAAGAGTAGAGCTGTGTTAGACAGATTAGCTAGAGAACATCTTTTGGAGGAGGCCAAATTTGAAAAGAAACCTAAAAGAAGTGAGGAAGCAAACCAGTGAATTTCTGGGGGTTGGTATTTCAGGCATGAAGAACAGCAAGTGAAAGGCTTTAAGCGGGAAACAAATATGGGATATTTGGGAAACAGGAGGAAGGTCAGCATGGGTAGAGTGAACGGGCCAGAGAGCAGAAGGAGAAAACACTGGAGATATTAGCAGCAACTAAATCTTAAAGGTCATTACGAGTTGAGATATCTTTTTTTTTTTTTAACACACTCTTTACCCCAATATTTGTTTCTAACACAGCCTCTACAGTGATTTTTTAAACACAGATTATATTAATTTCTTGCTCAGAACCCTTCAGTAGTTTCCTACCTCCCTCTGAATAAAATCTACATTTCTCATTTCAGCCTGTAATGGTGAGAACAGTTATGATAGTGGGAAAGACTGGGGCCAAATAGGTTTGTGGGAGGGAGAGAAATCAAGAGGTTTTTTTTTCTTCCCCCAGATAGTTAATTTTAAGATGCCTATTAGACATCCATGAGGAGAACTATGAATTTCAAGATGGTATTGAACAGATGAACACAGAACAAATAAATGTTCTTTGTAACCATCAACCAAATCAAGACTTGTTAATGATTCCATGTGTTAGTAGTGTTCATCTTAACCATGTCAATATCACATAAAAATAAACAAAATATAGAACGTAG
The DNA here is from genome assembly GCA_003508835.1 of Eonycteris spelaea. Classification (NCBI taxonomy): domain Eukaryota; kingdom Metazoa; phylum Chordata; class Mammalia; order Chiroptera; family Pteropodidae; genus Eonycteris; species Eonycteris spelaea. The sequence continues at coordinate 4,622,845 of PUFA01000057.1, read as the reverse complement.
AACTTCAAAATGGAACATAAATACTAGATTGTGTCTAATGGGGTTGCAAGTCTAACAAACCAAAAATAGAAAATAATATGCACAATACAGTCAGGCTTCTCATAGCCACACATTTCTCTTTTGTGGAGGGCATATTTCACAGATTGTGTCAACTAGAAGGACATTTTTAGTCCCTCTTCTAAAAAAAGCATCATCTGTACATTCCCCTTCAAACCACCAGGGCAGAAGCGCATACTCTGTTCTTAATCCTGGAATCTTCCTGTTTACAAATGAAATTCTTTAGTACATTATTGATTTTACACAAATCTTACTAAAAATTTAGCTCAAATCAAATAAAAATATGTATATTTCCCACTTTAATATTAGAAAATTGGGGCATATTTCACAGATTTCCAACTATCATAACATTTACATTTTAATTCATGCATTATGAAAGCAAGCATTACTTCAAATGAATCAATTGACCATAAAACTATATAGCCTTTGAATACATCAGCATGTACATGTTTGTAATAATTAACCAAAATTCAGTTTTCTTGGTGGAATTAACACTAAGCATGTTAAGTAGAATATTGACACAAAAATTTGCTTTTCTTAAGCAAGATTATTTGGATCCGGTTTCTGTCAAAATTAAGGCAATTCTCCATTTCATCTTATGTACTGAGTCATAGTCTAAGAATGCAGCTACCACTGAATCAAATGTTCATTTAAAGTGCCACATAGGTCAATATACCAAAAGCCAAAGATACAAAGAACTCTGAATTGATCACAATCTGAGAACAGCTTCAAATGCCTTGTAGGATGGGTGTGTGTACATACATGTGTATGAATGTGTATGTGTGTATACACACACACATATATAAATACACACTTTTATTCTCATTTAGCCTTGTGTAGTGTCTTACATTGTAACACGACATTATATTACTTAATAGCAGACTTTGATGTTGCAAAGTTACTTCCCAATTAACATTTATTCATCACTGTTGATCTTGTTCGAAGTAAAAATCACCTCAGGTAGTCCTACAGCTTAGAACAACCAGGAGGAATTTGGTAGGGGAGAACAGAACTGTATCTGCCCTGTGAGTGTCAAGATACCTCCATCTTACTGAGACTATCTGTGATTCACAGAGGGTCCCTCTAAGTGTCAGTTATCAGGTAAAAGTCATCAAAGACCAAAAGTCATTAGGCAGCTAAACTGTCTTAAAATGTCTCCTTTGTTTTTAATGGGGGAACCAAGAAGGAAACGGAATTTATTTCTAAAGGAAAATAATAATGAAATTCCTTCTCCTTTGATAATGAATTTATTTGCACCAAATAGTTATCTGGTGTAAGACATCAAGGCTTATACTCAATTAGGTATGTGTATATGTGTGTTTGCATACATGCTCACCCATTCATTTAGCACATACTCTTCAAAATAGACCACACAGAGGATATCTGTTGCCATAGCAATAACAAACAGACCACCCCCAAACTCAGATGGCAATGATCATTTATTTATGCTCATGCATCTCTAGACCATGTGAGGTGTGTTAGTAGGTCAACCAGGGCAGCTCTGTCCCATATGTCTTCATACTCCTGGGATGAGCAAGCAAACCAGGGCATGCTGATCTCATAGTCAAGACAAGGTATCAGTGGACACGCAGAGGCACCAGAGCCAGTGAAAGCCTGGGGTTTAGAGATGCTAGCATTCAGTCACCTCTGCCTCACTGTATTAGCCAGAGCAAGTCAAATTGCCAAACCCAAGATCAAAGGTGGTGGAATGGGGAAAGAGACTCTGCTCCTTTAGTGGAGGGAGCTCCTAAGTCACATGGCAAAGGGAGCGGGTACAGGGAGGTTGAAGAATCACGGTCAATAATGCCTTCTACTACAGACCACCTATCTATCCTTTAATTTGGAGAAATAAAAGTTACATGAGATTATAAAAAAAAAAGATTGTAGAACAGACAGCCCTGCATTCAAATCCTTATTAGCTCTGGCCCTGGAGCAATCAATAGAATGTCCACACAAGTAACTGGAAATTACATTTGCCTCACAGGAATTCTATGATTATTAAAAGTCATAATTTATGAACAGTAGTTAGTCTATCATAATCTTCTAAGAAGTAATGACAAAGTATTATTGTTATTGTTATTGCTATTATTACCATTATTATCATTGTTACTATCCAAACCTAGAAATAGCTGGGACTTTTTTATTCTATAGAAGTTGGCATACTCGGTTTATTCCCCAAATTATGCTTCCAGATTCGAATCACGCCACCTCTGCCCATAAAAGAAAACCAAATATTACAAAATGAAAACCATAGACCTTATGTCCTTCTGTATTATTCCTGGCTCAAACAGTTCTTAAAAGGAGACTCTCTGTGAAGTGAAATGTAGTGTTTCAGTAGGAAATTTTGAAGAAAGCTTTGTAATAAATGCAGACGGGGAAATCAAAGAACTTCCTGCAGTCATTTACTAGGGAAAATGAGTTGCTTTGCTTTTGGAGTCATTAGTTTCTTTTGAATTTATTTGGAAAATAGGTTGCTTGAAAGGATCAATGGTTGGATGGTTGGTGGGGCTGTTATCTATTCTGGTAGCAGCTCTCTAGTTTTTTCAGCGTTGGATCTGCTTAGAAACATGACTACACCACACTGCAGCTCCACCCTTCTCTCCTCACCTGTATTGTTTTACATTCCATGACACTCCTGATGTTTTCCTGTCATTTTATTCATAAGAAATGGATGTAGATGTCTGTGTGTGTGTGATATATATTATTGAGTCAGTGAAAATAGGTCCAAACAAACCTTTTTCTCCCTCAATTTAGTACAAAATTGAAATTATTGTTGTTTATTTCTTGCACAATTAAAGTAATTGTTTAGTTTTCTACTAAGCTAAATCTGTTATTTTTTTCATGGAGGTTGCATTTGAATGGTAACAATTTAACTAGTTTTTTTTAAAAAGGACAAATCAGAAAAATCAAAATTTTAATATAAATGATTATACATAATAAATTTAACTAATGTCACTGACTTTCTTGATTGTGTAAGTATATGTAGAAAATCTAAATTCTTTTCTAGTCTCTTTAAACTCAATTTTCTGAATCTAACACCTTTATTTTCTCTTTCTATAGTAATAATCCTTTTTTTAATCTTATTTTAACTTCCAATTTTTTCTGCATTATTGAATTATAATTGTAAAAATACTCCCTTCCAAACCATGGCATCTGTGTCCATTCAGGAAATATTAACTGAAAATCAGTGTGTAGAGTGCTTCCAAGCATTTTGCTAGAAGGTGTTGGTGTGTGTGCGCTTGAAGTAAAAGCGTAAATTGCTACTTTTATCTATTCTTTTCTCTCCTGAGGAGTCTTCCTAGCCTCTCTCCCTGCACTCTGCCCCGCAGAGATGGATGACCCATTATGTGCAACGGGAAGAATGCTTGCGGGAACTAGGAGGGGTCCTTGCAAGACCTGGTTTGCTAGTCCCAATAACCAAGATGAAATTTAGAGTTGTCTTCTGTGATCCCGGAAATGCTTTCAGCAGTAACCAGTGGGCTGGAAAGGAGGGTGCTTAAAGAGCTGTGTCTTTCTCAACTGTTTGCTGAAGCTGCACTTATAAACAGAGCAGAGCCTCCATCCCTGTGATTCCAGCCCCAGCTGGTAAAGCCCACCTGGCTCTTTTGAGGCATTCACTTAGAGTAAGTGACTGAGAAGTAGCTGAGATACCCTCAAGGAATTGGCAGTTGCTGCCAAGTGTCTGGTTTCTCTAGCTTCAGTGAGCAGCTCTGGGTCATGTTCAGGAAGCCCAGACACTCCTGAAGATGATTCAGTCCAAAGGATCAGATAGGACCCCACGTTTTTTCTCTTTCTTTCTTCCTTTCTTTCTTTCTTCCTTCCTTCCTTCCTTCCTTCCTTCCTTTCCTTCCTTCCTTCCTTCCTTCCTTCCTTCCTTCCTTCCTTCCTTCCTTTCTTTCTTTCTTTCTTCTTTCTTTCTTTCTTTCTTTCTTTTTCCTTTTTTTTATCCCATGAGTGTCTGAACATGCAGTACAGGAAAATGCTTTGCGATCAGCTTACAGTGTTGATCTCTGGAGTTTCAGCTCATGAAGGAAGAACAGTTTTGTTTGCTTATACTGTGAGCGCAATATTTCATTAATATTTGCACTTTTCTAAGCTTTATGTGGCAAAAATTCAGTCTGCCTCTTGGGGATGCAGCTTTTCTTTAAAGCAAGAATTGTAGCGTGCCTTTTTTTTTTTTTTTTTTTTTTGATATAAATGCACATACGGGTTTTGTAATATAAAGCTCCTGCAGGCATTCACTAATGTTTCCCTTCTGGCCTAAACTGCTGGGTGTGACTAGTTTAAAAGCTGTCAAAATGACATAAAACAGTTATTAAAACCACTGGCTGCCTCACTGCCAGAGGGCAATATTGTTCCATAAATAGTCTGCATTGCAACAGTGCTCAGAGCAAGACTGAGCCATCAAACCTAAGGGCAGAAGGCATTTAAACACACAGTAAAGTGCAATCATATGAAGAGCCTCACACATAAGTAAATGGAAACATTTTTTGCAGCAGTAATTTGGGCAATAGGTACAAGTGAAACATGGGTATTTTCAGTATCTATTTGGGCACCTAAGTGAACATGTAATTGCACAATGAGCCTTTCACAGCAACTCAATTAAACATGTAAATTATTGTCAAATGTTCCCAGCAGCCACAGAATATTTTCAGTGTCCAATATTATTATCCTCTATCAGGCAAATATGCATTGGAGTACACATTTCTGTAATTAAATAGCAATTATTTTTACTTCCAGTCCCATTAGTAATATTTAAAATTGGAAGTGCTATATTGTCTTTCTTTTTTGGCTTGAATTAGTTTTATGTTTAATGAAAATACACTTTATGGAATCAGTGGGTTGCCACAGAGGTATCTTTTAGCATCTTTTGTCTTTGGAAAGGCAAGGTGACTACGGGGTCCTTGTAAAAATAGAATCACATGAATGTGTTATTTTGAAATATCGTTTCGAGGTACTCACCCATAGTATTCAATTAAAGATGAGCTGCTGGTAGTTGATACAGAATATTATCAAACTTAAGAAATTAATACCCAACAAATATTTGCCCAAAATTTTCTTTAAGCAACTATCTATTCTAAGAAATTGGTGGTAGTTGTTTCTTTTGTTTAATTTATGGCAATACTTGAAGAAAGTGAATGGACAAACACAAGGCATTATTTTGAGGTCCTCTGTGTGTGTAGGTTAGAAAAGACTAGACGTAAGTCAGGAACTCATTACGGAGGTATGCCCTAGAGTGGATAGCACAACTCACATTAACAGTCAGTTTTCAATCCTTCTGAGAGAATTTAAGTAATAAAACATCATTAAACATTTGTGATTAGAAAAATAATTGTCTATGATATTGGACAATTTAATCTAGGCAGGAACAGAAGTCCAGGAACGGAATCAGAAGAAACTCTACCCTACTAAGGATTACTGATTTAACCAAATGAGATGGAGCTGAAACAGTCGATTCAACTGATCTACTTTGATCTCTCTTCCACTGAAAATAACTATTACTGTTTCTACTACTTAATTTAACCACTTAATAGCATGTGACAGAAGTTCTAAAGATGTGAAATACGTTCTTTTAATTGTTTTGGTTTTGCTTTCAAAAAAAAATTATGCAGAAGGATGTGTTCTGAAGTTTCAAATCATTAAAAAAATCAAACCAATCCAATCAATTCTCAGTAATTGGCTTTGAAGAAACTGAGACAAGAGGAAAGCAAACAAAGTGCTTTTAAATAAATCATAATTACCCATGCAAATGTCTCAATAATTCGAGGGTTTAATCAGATGACTAACAATTTGGAAGCCCTCTTGCATTTAGTAATGTGACAGGCAGCAGGAATGCAGAGAAAGCAGTCTGGTAGGGACCATCTGAGATGTGAGAAGGATGAACAGGATTAACACTTAAAATTATCCAAAATTGAAGGAGTCTCAAACCAGGAGGTCATTTGTGCATTCACCTTATTAGTAAAGACCTGCATATATATTTAACCTTTACAACTTGTTTTTAAGTCTTTGAATGGTTGCAGATTTTCTTTTTCCCTTCCAATGATAAAAGCATTTTTGTATATAACAAAGAGCAGGTGTTGTTGGTTATTCAAATTCGTCAGATCATGTTACTAGCTTCCTCCCAGTACACCCCTACCCATTTCATGATGGTACCCTAATGTCTTTTCATGCCACCAACTCTTCTACCTTCTAATTATAGGAAACATTTTAAAGAGGTACACTTTGTGTAAAGATGATGCATCCTTTACCAATGTTGTTTCATTCTTGCTTGGGGGTTAAAAATCAATATGGTATGTGACTTCCTTGTGATATTTTTTCTGAAACCAAGAAGCGAAGTACTCTATTAGTGCAGTTTTTAATTAAACTGAATACATTATAAAACACTCTCCTAATTTGCTTTGCCTAGAAAATGTTTTTTAAAGTGTTACAAATCAATCAACTAATTGAGCTATGTAGTAGAAAATGCAGATGGCATTTCGTTACTCTGTGTTTTCACTCTGCCTACCAAGTGCCTCTTCAAGGTTCGTGTTGTGGCTGGTGATTTGCATCCCATGGCACCAGTGTGATGTGAGGTGGTAGCTTTAAGCAGTGGCAATGGTTAACAGAAATGACAACACAAATGCATTGGCTAAGGGCAGAGACGATGTGTGGAGATGGTGGCAAGGAAACAAAGGTAGCATGGCAATCTGAGCTACCATCTATTCTGTACTGGACCAAGAACTATTGGTTTTATCTGCCTTTTCACAGAGTGGTTCAACAAGGAATAAGATCATGTCTGCTTGGAGATTTATTTTTTTCCCACAAATGTCAGGCTTAGTCTCCTAACATTTAATTTCATAAATATAAATTTAGTATGAGGTACTCTACCAGGTGTTGGGATGATGTGCTGACTGATGGACTAGGAAAGATCTTTGCTTCTGAAAGGCTCTTCATTGAACAAGTATTTGTTGAGCAATATTATTATTATTGAGTAATAATATATCCTTAGGCATAATGCATGACAATCAAAGACAAAAATAAAGAAGGTCTTTGTCCTCAAGGATATTCCAGTTTAGTAGGAAACAGATATGTCAATAGTCACTGTACAATAGTGTTTTATGTTATTCATGAAACGCACATGAAACAAATATAGGAAAAGATTTAACTTCACCTCTGAGATTTATGAATCCTGTATAAAGGAATTAGAAGGTAGAGCATATTCTAGGGCAAAGGCAATATAGGCTTTGAGAGATGGAGAAAGCATAATCTAAAGTGAATAAATTCTTCTCATTTTTGGTAGCTATTCAACAAGCATCTACCTACATTTCACATTCTGACTGTTTTACTCAATCCTGAATTCTAAATTTATCTTTCTTTCCACATTTGAGGTTGTTGTTTCAGTTTAAAACATTGCTTTGTGCTGCAAACTTAGAACTGTTGTTATGTCAACCCGCGTCTGAAATGCCCCATGAGAAATTCTGATGACTCAGTGGCCATATGCTCACATACTTTAGAAACACTGACTGATATTTTATCAGAACATACCAGTTTCCTACAGATGTCTTATTCAACCACTTATGATGTTCCAAAATTTGAGCCTCAAGGGTTAGAAGATGCCAATAAAAGGTAAAAAAGTAAAACTTGGAGGAATCTATGCTAATGTTCTTTTTAACCAATTAATGCATGCTGTCTTTCGGTTTTAAATGAACTTCTCATTTGAGGTAATGACTATGATATTAATAATCTGAAAGAAAATTAATTTAAACACAAAGAAGGCTAAACAACTTCTTTAAGTCATTTATGTTTGATAAACTGCTACTTCTTTGTACTCTAGTTCAACAGTTTTCAAAGTGTGGTCTGTGTCAGGATCAACTGGTAGTTTGTTAGACATGCAAATTTCTGGGCCCAGTCTTAGGCCAACTGAATTAGAAACTCTGGGGAGGGGCTGGCCAACAATCTCATCTGAAGAATTCTCCAGATGATGCTAATGTAGGCTAACTTTTAAAACCACTTCTGTAGGGTACATAATGCCCAATGCACCAACATGTCTGTTGAGTTCTATTTAAATAGTGCTAAGTAACAGCAACAATAAAAACCCAAACCCATTATTTCTAACCCAACTGCATTAAGTTGCTTATGAAATGCTAATGAACTGATTTTTCCCATTTCCTTTTCTGAAGAGCCCATGGTTTTTGGCTATATATAAAAAGAAAAAAAAAATGAAGTTTAGTTGAAAGTCACATAAAGAAAACAACTGCCTATTTTACTTTTCAATAAATATTTTTCATTGAAATATCTATTACAAATTATTCCTATATCACAAGGATAGTTGTGATTATTTTGTAACTATTAAATTATATATTAAATAACTATTCTGTAAGTCATTCATATTTCCTGTGTTCTTATATATTTTTTGTTTGCTTGATCTATGAGAGTTTGAGGGAGAGATACAAAAATATCCCATGATGACTGTGGATTTGTCAACTTTCCCTGATAATTCTGTCAATTTGTACTTTATGAATTTTAAATTCAAATTATTATGTACATGTAGATTTTGCTTATTATGAATTTTTTATAAACTGTTTTCATCACAGAGGAAATGCTTTAAGATCCACACATGGTCAATTGTACTTGCTTTGTAAAAATGTACTAATGTGTTTCCCACATATAAAGAATGTGTTATATATATATGTGTGTGTGTATATATGTATACTTTGTGTATGTGTCTACACACACATACCTTCTCTTACTCTAATCCAGAATCATCTTCTCTATAGCCAAATCATATACCCAGAGCTCATCATTCACATTTACGTTTGACACAATACATTGTAAGGGTACAATGTGTACACTGTAATTAAATAGGAATAATTGGGAGAGAAACAGCTCTTCTGAGATGTTATGGATGAGATAAGCTTTCTAAGGACTATAACAAATACAAAAGAGAGCCCAACAAAATGATATCCCACTATAGAAGGGTAGGTACAAAGTTTAACACAGTGACATTTGAGTTTGTTTCAGCTCAGAAACAAATATTGTTAACAAGAGGGAACCATACAATGAAAAAGAGCATCTAGCATCAGTGAGTGCATCGCCTACCTCCAAAGTCATACTTTTTGATAGAGAAGTTGGTAATACTGGTCAGGATCTGTAACTGGACTGCACACACTAGATAAGAAATCCATGTGTATGTTTCTGTGTTTTGTGGGGATGGTGTGTTTGTGTATGCATGTGGTTGGAGTTGGTGTGATTCTACTCCTGGTGTTGCCACAAGAGAAATCACAACTAAAAGGAAGTGTATGTGTCCTTATGGTGGAAGCAGGTATATTTTCTGTAATTGATCATGGGGACAATACTAGAGACTTAATTTCTCTCTCCAACATCTCCAAAAAGAATATTGAAACAGTTGCAGTTAGATAATATAAAGAATCTTTCATAGGATGTTTTCCTTAGTTGAAAGTATCAAAACTTTAATCTAAGCTGATTTGAATTCATTCTTCGGAGCAATCTTGGACAGAAGAATAATAAATAATAGAGATGAGGTACACCCAAACTTTTCACAAGGAGAAACAAATCTTGCTTTCCCAAAGCTTTAGTATCTAGTCCATGACTGCTTGGGAAGCAGTGCAGACAGCTAGGCACTCTTAGAGCCCTGGGAAAGGAGGTCCGCCAGCTTGGATGTCAACAAGGTAAGACCTGTGCTCGTTTGTTTGTTGCTTTCAGTTTTATATCCCACATATGAGTGAAATCATGTGGTACTCAACTTTTTCTGATTGACTTATTTCACTTAGCATGACGATCTCAAGATCCATCCACGTTGTTGCAAATGGCAGTATTTCATCTTTTCTTATAGCTGAATAATATTCCATTTTATATATGTACCATATTTATTTAATCATCTACTAAAGGATACTTAAGTTATTTCCATTCTTGGCCCCCATGAACCATAATTTCACTCATATGTGGGATATAAAATTAAAGCAACAAATGAACAAGCCAAACAAACAAAAACTCATAGACACAGACAATAGTTTAGTGGTTACCAGAGGAAAAGGGGGTTGGGATGGAGGTAGATAAAGGTAAAGGGGGTCAAATATATGGTGATGGAAGGAGATCTGACTTTGGGTGGTGAACACACAATGTAATATATAGATAATGTGTTGTTAAACTGTACACATGAAACCTATATAATTTTATTAACCAATGTCATCCAATAAATTTAATTTAAAAAGAGCTGTGCTGAATATTAGATATTTTGCAAAACTTTTTACAAACCAAGAAGTGCTAATGCAAGTTTTAAACATCTCTATTTATATCCATTGGTTGTTTTTAATCAATTAGATGACAAAACAATTATTCCCCAAAGTTAAAGTGACATCCTGAGCTCCAGGATCATAAGAACTCAAGGGACCTTGATATGACTTTAGCTTCTCTACTCAGAGTAGACAGAGATGGAAATGAAAGATGTACACATTGCTACAATGTGCTGTTTCAATAGCATATTTCATGTACACCAATTAGAAACAACACAATGACAAGCTGCTACCAAGGTAAGATAGGTTGCAATTTCCCCCACTTGTATAACAATTCCCCTTTCTAATCCATAGATTTTCAGAATAGCTGGAGAGAATTTCTAGACCAAGAAAAAGACACTTTTCTGTCATATTTTAGAAATTCATGCTCAAAAAATACACTTATTTATCAAATGGGTAATTCCTAGAGACAACGTACAGAACACCCTGAGAAGATGATAAAAGGGAAGTTTCTCTTGTTTTTGTCCTCAAGAAAACATAGTTTTAATTTAACAAAGTTCTCAAAACCTTGAAAACAATTAATATGTTACCTTTCTATAAGCAACTGATATATAGCCTTAAATAATTCAGAACATACTTTTTAGCAGTCAAGTGTTATTTTCCTGCCTCTTTCAAATATGAATATACCATATTTTATGATAAAGTAATGAAAATCTTACTCTTACTGTGGAAAAACATTAGTACTTTAATCATGTTGTTTGAATTTAATATAAAAAAGCTCTAGATGTAATCATCCTTCATTTTGTAAAGAGAACATTTTAAACCCATGTCAGAGGTAACAGCTGATCTTGTTCGTTCTCCACACTAAACTTTGGGATTCAGAGAAAGTGTATATTCTCAATAAAGAAAACAGCCAAGTTCAGAATAAATGTCTTCCAGAAGTACAGGAGCTGAGAAATGAATAGTATTCTAATAATAATACACATTAATAAGAAGTCAGTGTCATAAAAAGCTTTAACTCTTTGATTCCTATAAAAATTCATTCATGTCCTTAATTCAATAAATGTTCTTTCAGCACCTATTTAGTGAGAGGTACTCTCCTAAACTTTAGGATTAAAAATTCATATTCTCTTTGTGGTAACACAGGAAATAAATGCATAATGAATGATATAATTTCAAATAGTAATAAGTACTATGAAGAAAATATAAAGGGCTATTCAGTAAGTGAGAATCCTTATACATGATCATTCAATACTGTTTATTATTTTTTCATAACAGTAACAGTTGTCTAGATGTATTGAATAATTTTTTTAAAAAATCAATAAGGCCCTACTCTGTGCTAGGCAACACAGAAGATTGTAAAAACAATTTAAGATGCACCATTGCCCTCAAGAAGTATGTTAAAACAAACAAGTTATTAATTCAAAACTTAATCAACAGTTCATCAGGAGTATATATAAATGTAACAGAGACATAAAAATAATAATAGTAATAACTATTAATTATGCACTAAATATTGTAAATAATACTGGTGGAAAAAATACCCAAAGTACCTACTATTTTAATATGTTTTAGGGTGTTCAGTATTTAGTTTTATCTTTTTATTTAATAGAAAATATAAAATTCAAAATTATATAAAATACAAAAAGAGAGAAAAACTAAACTACATTGTTCAGGGATTTATATATACAGTAAAAAGAAAAGGAGTTAGCTCTGTTAGAGAGGAAAGGGGCTATCAATGAACAGAATATTTAGAGGCTTCGTTTGGTGTTGGCAGTGTCCTAGTTCCTTTTCTTAGGGATTGTTATATAGAAGTTCATTTTAGAACTATTTGTCAAAGTATAAATTTGAGAGTATGTCAATTTCTCTGTGTAAGTTAAATTTCACAATACAGAAAGAACAAGTGAATGAGAGAGAGAAGAGAAGGGAAGGAAGAAAGGAAGTGATAAAGGTATTAAAACTATGAGTTCAGAGATGGAAGCAATTAAAATTACCATGCTAAAAGGGAATGGTATTGAGAAGGGTTTTGAGCTATACCATAAAGTATGAATTTGATTAGCTTAAACAAAAAATGTATGTGGGGTGTTCCAAGCAAAGGAAAGAATATACTCAGAGTAGGAAAGCTAAGGGATGTTTCAGTGATCAGAAATTAAATTGGTCAATGTAAATAAATATGCCATAGTGGAGAATCCTTCAGGAGATGATGATGACATCAGAGATTCCTGAACTCTCTTTCTCATGGATACAGTGAATAAACAGATACATATAGAAAATCCCCTCTAAAAGAAACTCAGAAACTAGTTGAGCGACTCCTACATATCAAGGAAAAGAGAAAATGCCCACATCAAAATGGATAGAAAAGACTGAGACACAGTGTTATCATTAACTCCACTTGGGGCACAGTACCATACAATCAGGAGGGAACCCCCAACTCCCATCTTCTCCCTGAGGAGCAAAGTATTTGGATCCCATACCAGTGCCCCAACTTTTAGTAATCTTAAGAGATGGATTTCCAAAACATCTAGCTTTGAAATCCAATAGGGTCTGCGTCCACGATACCAATAAGACTGTAGCAAACAAAGAAGCAGTTATAACGGGAATGGGTATTATTAGACCTATTGCCAAGGCTCAACACAGAAAGATCAGACAGAAACTGCCCATCTCCCAGTCTTTCTCAGAATGGAGTCTATTTTCATATATTAGAAGCTGCTATCTAAGGGTCAGGCTTCTAAATTAGCAAATATCAAGGGAAAGACAGCAATCCTCTTTGGAGACTAGTGAACCCAGGGGGCACCTCCTACATTCTTTTCCTTTGGCCCGCCCCAAGTTGCCAGCGTTTCTCTGAAAGGAGGTTGTATACACATCTACATCCCAGTTTTTGCAGCTGCTGCTTGAGGGACAGATCCCAGAATGCTCGACTCTGATATCCAATGCAGCTTCCATCATGAGTACCACCAAACTATTGCAAACAAAGAAGCAGTTCTTGACAAGCTACCCCCCCCTCCACCCCAAGAGCTCAGGCAAAAACACCCATCTACCAGTCTATCTCTAAATGGGATCTCTTTGCTTCTTCAAAAGCTACTGTCTAATGGTTGGACTTCTAACTTGACATGCATCCAGAGGTATTATATGATTGACATCTTCCCCAGAGACTAGAAAAGTCTGTGGACACCTCCCCTGTCATCTCCCTCTAGGCTGCTCCAAGTTGTCAGTATCTTCCTGGAAGGAATTTTACAAATATCTAGTGCCTTAGCTTTTGTGGCTGCTGTCTAAGGGATGGCCCTCTGGAGTGAAAGGCTCTGATAGCCAAAGAGGTTTGCATTCAAGAATTTCACAGGACTATAGGAAACAAAGAAGTTATTAACAGGTTCAGAAATACCTCCACCCCCACAATTCTACTCCTGAGATTAGTGCAGAAGGAATAGGCAAAAAAAAATGCCCACTTGCCAGTTACTTCCTGGAAAAGTTCAAACTATATACTTCCCCAGCTGCTGTCTGAGGGTCCAGGTTCCAACCACTGCATATAGGTGCTGTGTGCAATTCTTCCCTTTGGGACACTGATGAGTGTTGACACTCCTTCAACTACTGGTAGCCAATAAGAACAAAAAACGTGGCTTGAAGAATCACAAAGTTTTGAGAGACAACCAGGAGCACAGGCTGTGCTGATTGATGAGCTTCAACTCTGACACAAGACCACTCTGTTAAGACTGAGAGAGGTGGATATTTTTAATTATTGCAAAGAAACACAGAGGTTAAAAAAAAATGAAGCTACATAAGGATGTGTTCTAAACAAAAGAAAAAGATAAAACTCCAAAAACAGATTTTAATAAAACAGAGCTAAGTAATTCATCTGAGAGACAGTTCAAAATAATGGTCGTAAAAATGCTCACAGTGATCAAAAGAACAGAATATTAACAAAGTGAGAATGTCAACAAAAAGACAGAAAGTATTAAAAGTAACTAAAAAATCATTAGTGTTTTGACAGTGGGCTAAATCAAACAGAAGTAAGGATAAGCAAAGTTGAAGACAGGGAAGTAGAATTTATCCAATCAGAGGAACAATAAGAAAAAGGAATAAAAAGGGTAAATATAGTTGAAGGGACTCATAAGAAATCATCAAGTGGACCAGTACAGATATATGGAGGTATCAAAAGGAGAAAAGAAAGAGAACAGGGAATAAAGTTTATTCAAATAACAGCTGAAAATTTCACTAACTTAGGGAAAGAAATAGGGATACGACCCAGGAAGCTTAGAGTTTACAAACTATGAAGCATCAAAAGAAATTTATGTTGAGAACATTAAAATTAAATTTTCAAAAGATAAAAGACTAAAAAAAAATCTTAAAATCAGCAAGAGAAAAGCAACTTGTTATGAACAAGGAAAACCCCATAAAACTACCAAGGATGTACAGTAGAAAATTTGGAAGTCAGAAAAGAATGGCATGATAAATTTTAAAATACTGAAAAAAACCCCTACTAACCAAAATTATTTTACTTGGGAAACCTGTCCTTCAGAATATAAGAAGGGACAAAAGTTTTCCAAAGTAAAAGCTGAAGTTCAGTACTATTAGACTCACCTTATAAGAAACTTAAAGAAAGTTCTACAGGATGAAACAAAAGGATGCTAATCAATAACAAGAAAACATAAAATTATAAAATCACTGGTAAATGTAAAAATATTGTTAAATTCAGAATAATGTAATAATGATGCTTATATCACTTATAAATCTAGTAAAAAGAATAAAACACAAAAATATTAAAAATATAACAACAATAATTTGTCAGTGGATACACAAAATAAAATGAGGTAAAGTATGACATCAAAAACAGAAAATGTGTGAAGGTGTATAAATATAGAGCTTTTGTATACATTCAAAAATTAAGTTATTATCAACTTCAAAAAACTGTTATAAATATAAAATATCTTATGTAAGCTTCATAGTAACCACAAAGCAAAAACCTATGGTAAATACCCAAAAATAAAGAGAAAGGAATCTAAGCATACTTCTACAGAAAATTACTAAATTACAAAGGAGAGAACAAGAACAGAATTATGACCCAAACAGAAAACAATTGACAAATATGGCAAAAGTAAGTCCATACCTATCAATATATTACTTTAAAACTAAGGAAATAATTCCTCAGCCAAAAGTTATAGGATAAAAAAATTAGATAATCTTTGGATAAAAAATTGGATAAATAAAAATTTGAAACTAAATAATTTGGGCAAAAATTGGATAAAAATCAAGACCAATGTAAATGCTACTTACAAATGACTCACTTCACTTTAAGGACAACACAGACAGAAATTAAAGAGATAGAAAAGCTATTCAATGCCAATGGAAACAAGAAGAAATTGGGGTAATAATACTTACAAAAGACAAAATAACTTTAAGACAAATACTGTAACAAGAGATAAATAAGATTACTTTATAATGATAAATGAATCAATCAAGTTGACTATAACATTTATATTTATGCACCCAACATAGAAGCATCTAACTATATAAAAGCAAATATTAGTATTTCTCAAAAGAGAAATAGATAGCAATACAATAATAGGTGAATTTGATACCCTACTTTCAACAATGAATATAACATTCACACACAGAAAATTCAGAAAATTAATGAGGAAACATTGTAATTAAACTACAGATTAGAGCGGAAGAACCTACTAGATAGATACAGAACAATCCATTCAATAGCAGGATAATACAGATCCTTTTCAAGTATACATGAAACATTCTCCAGGACAGATCATATATTAGTCACAAAACAAGTCTTAATAAATGTAAGAAGATTAAAATCATATGAAACATTTTTTTTCTGACAATGGCATGAAACTAGAAATCCATTACAAGAGAGAATTGGGATATTCACAAATATTTACAAATTAAATGCTACTCTCCTAAACAAAAGGCTCAAAGGTGAAGTTAAAAGGGAAATTTTAAAAATCTTAAGATTAATGAAAATATTAACACAAAATACCAAAACTTTTGGAATGCAGCAGAAGAGGGAAGTTTACAGTGGTAAACACCTACTACATTAAGAAATAAAGATCTCAAATAAGCAACCTAGCTTTATACATCAAGGAACTAGAAAAAGAAGAATAAATGAAGCTTAAATTTAGTAGAAGGAAAAAAAATAACAAAGATTAGAGCAGAAACAGACTAAAAAGAAAATAGAAAAGATCAATGAAATTAAGAGGTGGTCTTTTGTTTGTTTGCTTATTTTTTATTTGTTGGTTTTTTAAAATATGGATAGCATTCAAGGTCATTAAATAATTAAGGTGCACATTTGTACAGCTAATATTAGCTGAGACCCTTGTGGAATTCTGTTGTTTGCTCCAATAAGATGCTCAGATGTTAGGAAAAAGCAGGTCTGATTTGCAACAGAGGGTCCTATTTCCAACAACTTTGTACAGGTCCTTCTTTGCTAATATTGAAGTTGGTGATGGTGAGGTAATTTGAATATCAAATTCTAAAGCTCATAAATAGGCTTATTGGAAAATATGTCTTTGGAGAAAGAGAGTGAAAATATCAAGCAAATGCAAGTGACCTGACAAAGCACTTAAGGCACACAAGAGCAGCAGAGGAACATACTTGTGAATTCCTCATTATCACACACTTGACATACCCTAGGGAGCTGGCTTTTATGTAAACCAGAAACAGCTGGAACTTCTGCCAATTGTATCTTCATTTGCATTAGAATGAATGCAGATGATTAATATCCTGTTTTATATACCCACTGACTAAAGTTACAGCCTAAACAGGAGCTAAAAGAAATTCAAAGTGAAGTGTTGTTTTAGCAAATATCATAAGGTAGGCAGGTGTCAAAGCATATCTTCAGTAAACCAGTTTTAATTTTCAAAAATTCCTTATCAAGTCTTTATTTTTATATTTCCTCTGGTAACAAATTTAGTAAAAATAGAAGACATAGCCAAACATACCCTGGTTAGTGAGTTTCTTCTCACTAACTGATTTTCTATGTTGTGGGCTATTCCCTGTCTACATTAAATTACTATCTATCTGTACAAAATGAAATGCAAACTGAAGCAGGATTATTCAGATAATTTAGGTCAAAAATAAGTTCTCCAGAAACATCCAGATTGAGGCAAACATGTTTTCTATGGTTCATATCATCCTGATAATTGCCTTAATTCTCCATTTTGTTTTGCTTCTGTAGACAGTTTAATGGCAGTTAAGATTTTTTGGATCTTGCAGCATAAGAATAAATACTCAATTAAGGCTTTTTCAGATGAGTCAGAGATAGAAAATCACTGTAGCTGTAAGTGATGCATGCTCTCCACTCCCAACCATTTCAGGCCTGTAAGTTTTCAGACACAATTTGAAACACAAAATATTTATACTGACAAACGAAAAAGAATAAATCAGTAATTCATAAAAAAATTAATTTTGTTCTTACCAAAGTATTGAATTAAAATCTAGCTGCAATCTGTAGTGTGGGGTCCAGACAATTATTGAAATCATTTTTATAGTGGAGAAGAAAATGGCTATTTATCAGGCAATGTGGAAGGTATAGAAGCTCAAAGCAAAATTAATTAATTATTAATTATTAAATTGTTAGTGTATTTATTGACTCCTTCACTTATTCATTTAACAAGTATTTGCTAAACCAGATTTGCCAGATGCTATTAGTTTAGAATACATCAGTGGACAAAAAGCAGCTCCTGACCTCGTAGAGTTTAAAATTCTAGTGAGGAGTTGGGAGGTCAATTAAACAATAGACATAATAAATAGGGAACTTATATACTGTGTGTTAGGGTGAAAAGTGCTATGGGAAATGAAGAAATAGAGCAGGTAAAGGGGATTAGGAGTTGTAGGAGAGGGAATGTTGCTTTCTTAAATAAGGTGTCTAGGGGAAGACTGTTCAAAATATGATATATGAAGGAGGTGAGAGAGTTACCTATGTGGGCATTGGGGATAAAAGATTTCATACTATGAAAACACCCAGGACTAGGGCCCTGAAGCAGGAATATACCTGATATGTGTGAGAAACAGCAAGGAGGCCAGAATACAAAGCAAACGTAAATATGAAGTAGCAGGCTGAGAGTCATGTTGGCCACTTTAAGGATTCAGGCAGTTACTGTGAGTGAGATGGGAGCCATGGAAAAATTCTGAGTGGAGGTGCAGCATAATCATGTGTTGAAAAAGGACTGTGGGGAAAGAGAAATGGCAAAGGCAGGAGATAGTAGCTTAAGATAGTATGGGAGCCTTGGAAGTGGCACAAATTGATCAAATTATAAGTATATTTGAAGATTGAGCCAATAGGATTTCCTAATTGACTAATTTTTGGATATGAGAGTAAAAGAAGAGTCAAGAATGACTTCAAGACTTTTGATTTGAATATCTATAAGAAAGACATTACCATCAGTCTGAATTTCTAAAATGTCTTTAAGTAGAGTAAATTCTGGTGAGGTGAGGAGATCAGTTTAATTTGGCTGTGTTAAGCTTGAGATACCTATAGATGACCAAATGGAAAGGTTGAGTAGCCATTGTCTATATATTAGAAATGTGGGAGAGATCTGGACAAGCATAAGTTTGGAATTTTAATTTTCTCCCAGCTCTTTCTAGTGCTTGCTATTCTCAGGATGGTAGTGCTTCTTCCTCAGGTTCCTAGGGTTTGCTTATGGTACATCCATAGGTACAGCTTTCCTATCCCTATATCTATCAAAATTTGTCTTTTAGCTCATCTCCATTTACAGGGAATCAATTTGACTATGACTCTGCTATAGATAACAATGATAATCATAATAGCAGTTAAAGAGACTGTTAATGTTTTTATACAAATTTGTTTATTTTCCTCCAGAACCCACAGTTAGACTACATTTTCTAGCCTCTCTTGCTGCTCGGAGGAATCATATGATTGATTTGTGGCCAATGGAACACAAAGACCACACTTAGCATTTTCAATCCTTACGCATTCTTCCACACTCTTCTTTCCTTGTCTGACAGCTGGTCATAGAGGATCTCCTGGACTGTTCGAAGACCTGGAAGTTGGAAGAGCACTAGCTGAAAGAGCATGGAGCCTTGAATAACTGCATGCAGCACAGTTCCTTTACCAATCTACACTGGACTATGACTTGAAGGAAAATACACTTTGTTATGATAAGTTGCTGAAATTAAAAGTTGTTCACAGCAGTTTGCATATCTTAACAGAGAAACTGAATGTTTACGATATGTCAGGTAGTATTATAAGCTCTTAAAATATAATGTCATTATTATGCCAACTTTGCATCTGTCCTTGAAGGCAGAAAGTAAAAAAAAAGGGATAATTTCACATTCCCAAGTCTGTCTTCAACTTCCTTCAGTTTTTGCCTTTCCCTTATGCCATTGCTACCCTTCTATTATCTCCATCACATATTTTCTTTTCTCCTGTTTTTCATCTTCTATTTGTTTCTAAAAAAAAAAAAAAAAAGAAAAAAGAAAAAAGTAATGCCAGTTTAGCCTATTACTGCTGTCCAGTGTCAGCTAGAACCTTGTAGCTGCTTAATTGATTTCTGATATTTTGTTTTACAAAAGAGTCTATGCTAAATTTCCAACGTTTGTTTTCTCTTCTCTTCATTTCTTTACAACCTAGCCTCATACTCACTACTAAACTGAAAATGTCCTTATTAACTTCAATGGGTAATTAATTCGTCATCCCAATTTGCTAATATATCCAGATCTTTTGCCTTGAATCTTCGCGTCTCTTGGATTATGTGAGACTACCCTTTTCTGCTAGTTTATTTTTCTACATCTTTGTGTACCTCCTCTATGTCTTCTTACCCTTTAATGTGGTCTGATACCAGCTGTCTTCTCAATGGCTAATGCTCTCCCTCACTAAGGCTTTATTTTATAAGCTGATGACTTCCAAATATAATTCGAATATATTCTCTACCTCTCTTCCCTCCCCAACTCCAAAAATTAATATTTTTAGTTGCGAAAGGGCATCTCCAATTCAGTGTTTGCTTTGAAAGCACTACTGTCTCAACTCCATCAAAATGTAATTTATCATCTTGCCTCCAACTATACAGGCAACTTACTTCTTCTCCTGTGAGAAACAATTGATAGATTAAGTGCCTAATAAATATACATGGATGGAGAACTCCTTTCAACTAATCTCTCACCCTCATACTCAGTTTGTTGCAAAGCCACATTAATCTTAAATATGTTATTAATCCGATTCTCTCCAACCACAGAGCTACTACCATAGCTCAAAACTCTATCATTTTTGCCTCGATTTACATTAACTTTACAGTGTCTCTGCCATATATTTCACCTTTATAGAATTCACCCTTCATCCAGGTACCAACGTATTTATAAAAAGCAATACCATAAACAACTTTGACTGAGACTTTCTAAGCTCATGTCTGTTCTGCATAATACCAGGGTCGATGGGTATCCTCCTCTCTCCCCAAAAGCATTTCTTTCACTTCAGTCCTAGGACTTGACATCCTTTGCTTGACTCCAAAATTCACTTCTTGTGACACATCCATTAGGTGGTTCTACTGAATTTGTCTCAGCTTTTGGGATTCTATACGCCTTTGCAACCACATCCTAACCATCCTCCTGAACAACTTTGTCTCTTTTCTATAATCAAATTATTATTTGTTTAGAGACAAGTTATGTAAGAAAAACTTTGAGTTATTTTGTGCCTTCTTTCTTTCTGCAAATGCTATTTCCTATAACCTTGTTGATATTACCTTGGTTTCTTTCTAGTTTGCTGAAATGCTCTCTGAAAAGTTTATCAGTGAGCTTTCAATTCTCTGATTCTTATTCTCTACATCTATCATTACCATTAAATGCTGTGAAATACATCATTTTTCTTAAAATTTTCCTCCCTTAACTTCGGTGGCACTGTCCCAACTGGCTCTCTTCCTAGTCCTCTAAATTCTCTAACTTCTACTTTTCTACTTTTATTTATCTATCCTGTCTATCCATCTATTTATTGATTTATTTAATCTACTGATTATGTATCCATTCATTTCATGTATCTATTCCCCCAAAGTTCAGTTCTTGAGCCATTTTGCTATCTTCCTAACTTCTCCTTAAAACTAAGGTTCTCATCCAAGATGTTGATGCAGAGTGGCTATCACTGGTAAATTATTTACAATAAGTTATTGATGTTTGTGAATGATTTAACTTCTTAATAAATTAAAATTATTTTAACAGCAATGCTACTGTCCTTCACTTCCATGCAAATAGACTTTCTTGAGAGACATGGCATTATAGCTATCAAACGGAACTGAATGATACCATGCATATCAACAACCGTGTGCTAACTGTTCTATGACAGTGGCAACTTCATTGATGTTCGCCACATTTCTGGTACACAGAAGGGTACCTGACGTTCAGCACATGCATCAGTGTCTCAATAATGTTTTGTTATTGAACGAATATTGTGGTTTAACACCACAAAATACAGTTGGAAAACATTGCCTTTAAAAACTCATCTGCTTTAAAATTTTTTACTACTCCATGAGGATGAATGTCTTGATTTTCTAACTTGTGTCTTTAATTTTTCTCCCCATATGTCAGCTATTCACCAGAGCTTTCTATTTTGATGCCCTGTAATCACTTTAAGTTGAACATATCTAAAAGTAAACCCATTATCTTCCATAATTGATACAACTTTCATTTTCTGAATTAAAAAGTATTGGATACTTGGATCAGTCTTGGTTTCATCTTTCTTTTTCACCACCATGTATCAGTAACCAAAGCCAATCAATTCTTCTTCACTGAAGTTCTACACTTATTTTTTCTATTGCTCCTGCCACTAGCCTAATTCATTCAGACACTGATTACTGAAACTCGGATCACTCAACTTTTTATTCATCCTGCACTTCAAAGCTAGACTAGTTTTCTTAAAAACACCAGCCTCGACTCAATAGTGCTATTATTTCTATTACCCAAATAGTACATTTTTGACTTCCATAAACTAATCTTCATTTAACTTTAAAATTGTATCGTTTCCCCACTTATCTACCTAAATTATCTGTTCTAGTCAAGTTATTCTACTCTTAGTTCTTGTGACATTTGTGGTTCTATGCCCAAAATGCTGTTCACAATCTTTACTCAATCAGAAATTTCATCTCTTTTCCATTTTACACATCTGGATTATATATCAGATATGTAGAGGTTTAACTGAAAATTTTAACTTCATTAAGCCTTTCCTAATCACCTCAACTTCAAGAAATAGCAACTTTAGTAAAATTGGTTACCTTCCTTCCTTTCCTAATACTCTTCATAATAATTATGCCATCCATACAATATTTGCTGCAGAGTCCTTTGAATTCTTGTCTAACTGTGGATGTGGGTCTCTCCAGTATGACACAAAACACATGACTTATAAAAAATGAGAAACCAATAGGTACTGAGCATCTACAATGAGCTAATGTTATTTATATTATTTTATTTAGTCTCCATGATAGTTACACAAGTATTATAATTATCATTTAATAGGAAACTGAGGCTCAGATAAGTTTTGGCTTGTAAATGGCTATTAGGGCTAGCCTGTATCTTGTACACATACACATCACCTCAAAAGTTTGTAAAGTTTAGAGTTCATAGTAGGTGTTAGATAAAGCAATATTAAATAAAGGTAGGAATTTAGGCCACTCCTTTGAAGACACAAGAGGATATATGGTTTACATTGATTTGTCCTCTGACTACAGTACTCAGGTCAAAATGACTTCCTCATTGCATGGCAAAACAGAAGAGATGGGGTCTGGGTAGTCAGTTTATTCCCTAAATTAATTCTGTAACTCTGTTAAGTGACCAAACAAATATATGTAGGCAAAGATTAAAAAATAAATAAATACAACACACTAAATTTTTTCAAACTCCTTTCAATACAAAAAGAAAAAAGTAATAACAGCCAGTGGCATATCCTGGAGCAGCATGTCATTGTTCCAGGTTAAAAGTAGTCAATACTGTTTACTGAGCTGACTAGCAAAAGTTAAAACTGTTCCAAATGAAATAGAGCATGTTAAAAAGCTCTTCTGATTTCTCATGCAAAGTGTTAAAATCTGGCATGGACCTTCTGGAAAAACTTACTCTTGCATTTTTTCCAGAAAAACTGCCAATACTGTGGCTTCTGTTAAACTAAATTAAAGGGATTTTAGTCTTTATTAAAAGCAATTCATCTTTATTAAAACAATTCTTCCATATTCATTATGAGTCAGACAAACAAATAAATTAGCCATTAGTGGTGACATCATGGACGTTTATGTACAAATATTTCAATTTAAAAAACTCAAATTGTTCAGTTAAAACTCTCATTTTTATTGTTGCTGTAATTTAAGATAGTTATTGGTGTATTTTCTCAGAACTGAGTTATTTTTCTATCATAATCAAGAACATTATGAAAAATTAGTAGAATTGGATATATTTATTTGAATCACAGAAAAGGTAAGTGTATATTAAAGGAAACATTTATAAATGTACGTCAGTGCAATTAGTTAATTAAAGGAAATTTTTACATACAGATGCGTATCCCAGGAATAATATAAAAGACAAGAAATAGGTGTAAGACATTTTGTTGAAGATGATTCTTATCTTCTGAAGGCATACTAATTATTCACTCTACATCTAGAGAACAAAATACTATGGCTATATATATGTCAGAAAAATATCTCACAGAGAGCCTATCTTTCCTAATGCCTCATCTATTTCCCAGATTTATTTCAGTCACATAAAATCTTATAACTGGGTAACCCAGGACGAGTCACTTAACCTCTCCTTGTATCTGGCTTGTTGACCTTCATCAGTTATGGTGACACATTTGGATAATAGAGGATCATCTGAACCTTGGAAAATGACTTTAGGCTCTGCAGAACACCAATTTGCTGACTCTTCTTGGACCCTGGACCACCTATCTTGCTCTTTTGCCTGGGATCATACTTCTAATGCATTCCCTGCCAACCCTATCCAGCATACCAACCTCATCCAGGTCTTGGTACCTTTGCAAAGAGCCCTGATACAAACATTGTACTTTCTCACATGTCAAACTTCTATTCATCTTTTAAAACACCCTCTGCAAAATTTTTCTGACAAAACTGTCCCTCTCTCTCTTCACCTGTACTGGAGGTAAGCACTCCTTCCTTGAGTTCCTGCACCCCTCTGTATATATATCTATTTTAACACAATATCACATCACATAATTCTTGGTTCTTACATCTCTTTCCCTGACAATAGAATGCTCCTTGAAAGCATTATCCTATTCATTTTCCAATGGTCTCAAATGACTGGCATATGTGGGTATCCTTTTGATCTATGATTGTCTCCAATGTCTCATGGTGACAGAACTTTAATTCACATAAAGAAATCCCAGAAAAAAAAAAAAAAATGGGAGATAAAAATGTACACCTCTCCCCCAGTCAGTCCCTAATTCTCATGACCAGTGGTGTGTTTGTGTGTATATAATGCATAGGAAACTGGCTTGTCTAAATACAGCATAAAATAGCTACTAGGAGAACACGCTGTAACACCAGCCCATCGAGGTATTAACTCTAAGTTTCTCTTACTAACTGAATGACCTAGGATGGATCGCTAACCTCTCCTTGCCTCTTACCCTTCATCTGTAAAATGGAGAGAAAGAAAGTACTCCATAGGAACTAAATGAGATGTTTCATGTAATGAGTTTAAGACCACACTGGTGCATAGTAATCACTATACAAGTGCTATCAGCTGTTGTAATTATTATCATTATCTTTGCTATTATTGTTAAATTTTCCTCCCTACTGGGCACATGAGGATGCTATCTTCACTACGATTCTCACTGCTCACAGTCCAAACCAAAGAGAGTTGATTAAGCCAGTTAGTAATAGGACAGCAAATCTATGCCTGAAATGCTAATCAAAATACCAAGTGCATCACTAATAATATGTTGATTTTTAAATCAGCCACTGTGTTATTCAAAGGTGTACTAGTCTGTTGGTTCTATCAATTAAAACCCTAGGTTAGGGCAGTTTGTGACTAATGTAAAGGAAAGGGAAGGAAAGGGAGGTAGTTAGACAATATGTAGCATTTTGAAATAAAATTTGGCAAAATGCACAGATGTATTTGTTTAACTGGGTAAGTAATAACCACTTTATGAATGTCCAAGCTAACCAAAATTTCTTTTTTGGTTATTATGTTTAAATTATTAAATGAGTTATTTCTATAAACCTTGGTTAAAATTAATCATTTTTCAGTTTTGAGATTCAAAACTGGCTTTCAGAAGACTGTGAAAGAGCTGATTAGATGGATTTCCTTACTTAGGAAAAATATATTACAGCTAATCACCAAATAGATGACTCCAAAGATATTTATTTTATAGATAACAGAACTCCAGAGTTTAATCATCAGTATCATGGCATGTTAAGAGCAAGTAAATTTCTTATATTTCACTGCAGATCCTCTTTACAGTCAGCAAAGTGTATAAATTTTTCTCCATGAGCTGCTGCCTCAGAGCTTGTTCAAATTCCTTATAATAGAACTGCCAGTCATTTTAGAGCCTATAGTGCTTATTTCCTAAGAAACCATTATCTATAAATTTCTGATATTTACAGGCTGAACATTAAATAAATATAGTTTTTGTTCAGTAGAATTCATAAATAAACAGTGGTATTTCTCTTTGTGTGTTCAGAATTAAATGCTTTGGGAAAGGTTCATCTCTGCAGAAGGATCATTTGAAGGGCTGCATTGAAAAAAAATCAGGCCAGTTCGGATTATAAAACTATTTAATAATCAGCACTAATACTGGCTTGAAGAAGGATAATTAGAACATTTAATGTGCAGAATGCCCTTTGAAAATATTTCCAGTAGCTAATACCACCATCTTCATATGCAAAAAAGGGGGCCACTGAGTTGACAGATAAGAACCTTATCCAAGGTCATGTGGAAAATGGAAAAAGAGATTTCAGTTCTCCTCATATAGACTCTCACTAGATTTACTACTATCCTGCCGTATAGTTTTGGGATATAATTTTCCCCATAAATGTCATAGATATAAGATGGGGACTCCCGAATATATCCATGGACTCCTGGAATGGCAGCTGAAAGAAACACTTCCTGCCTCCTCCCTCTGGGGACTGGAGACTGAGAGTCAGCTGTGAGAAGAGTTTTGCTGGTTTATAGATTCCTAAAGTGCCATGGTGGAAGTTAGATAAAGACACCCCTTCATTAACACAGGGCTTTGTAAGTAAATCTTGGGTTAGAACTCCTGGAACAAACACTATATTTTCATGACATCCAAAAGACCCCTATGCCTTTGGTATTACCTGTTCGTATAAATGCTGCATAATGAAGAAATGCAATGGTCACTCAAAACTCATAATCATAATTGATCTATAGTTAGGAGCCAATGTTTTCAGTAGAAATTAACCTATATTTTGACATGAAGAAATGAGACAAAAGAATAATTTTTTCATGTGTTCAGGATTACAAAATGAAAACAGACACTATCATGTTATTAGGTGACATCCAGTCTACCATGTTAAAGTTTCCTCTTGTTTGTCATCATCCTCTCTATGTCCACTCTCGTTGACCCTATTCTCCCTGCCAGCAATTGCCCCATTTCTTTATACCTCTTTAGATCAGAACTCTTTGAAAGAGTTGCTTGTATATGTTGCATTCATTTCTTCTCCTCTAAATCTATCTTGAATCCACTCTAATCAGGCTTCCCTTTCTAGAACTCCACCAAAACAGTCGTTCCCAACATCTTCCATGCATGCAACCCAATAGTCAATCCTCAGGCCCCAATGACAAGCCATGCCACCCTACCTTGTTTTTCCTTCTAGCTCATGGGCTGCTCCTTCTAAGCATTTCCTTGCAGGTACATCCTCTTCTCTCCAGTGTCTAGATCAACTGAGTGCTCACATCTCTTTGTTCTTTAATCTACAGAGTAGTGCTAATGCATATCTAAAGAATTTAGACATTTAAAGGCCAAACTTATGCCACAATCTATTTGTGTTTTATACTTTCCCAATCACTTATCTCCATAAATCATGGGATTACATAAACAGTTCTATCCAGCATTGAAGGTATTAGCTTTACCCCTCACCTCTTTCATGTGCATTGTCACAAATGTTAGTTAGCAACTTTATTTTCTTTAACTAGTTAGCCCTCAACTCTACAAGGCAAGCATATGTTTTACGTTTAATGAGTGACCCAATCATTGCTTTTTGTTGGCCTCAGCTTATGTTTTAATATAGGGGGAAAAGAAATCAAAATGATTGGTCTTATGATGAAAAAGAAATGACAACTCTAGTTATTAGCCCTAGCTTTCTTAAGGAAGAAATTACTTTTTAAAGACATTTTTTTCCCTAAAACTAAAAGGACAAATTAAAAACCACTATATTTATTTTAGGAAATAAAGTTAGTACCTAACCAAGAAAGAAACAGTTAAAACCAAGAAATGGTCTCCTCAGTATGTGCTGGTTCACAGTTGATCATAGTAATAATTTTTACCAACAGAATGAGATACACGGAAGCAAGAAATAAATGTCCATACGAAAAAGTCAGTGTGAACAAGTGTTGAAAATAATGTCTTGGCCAAAAGAAAACTATTTTTCTTTTTCTGTCACTATATTTTCATTTCCAATTACACCTTCAGTTTCTTCAATTCATTCCTGTCTTTTCCTAACCATGTAAAGTTTCTTTTCTCCCTTCTCTTCAGGTAGGGCCTGTTTGTAGAGTGTTATAAAGGATAAAGCCTGAGAAAGTCATGCTCAGGAAAGAAAACCTGTTGATGGCTCTCCTGTTAGATTTTATTATTTTTTATTCCTTTGTTGTTTCTCCTTTAAAATATAGTCATCTTGTGATGAAAGGAGAAAAAAAAAAGTGACCTAACAAAAAACAAGTTTTTAAAACACTGTAAATAAAATTGGTGGTAAAGTATAAAGCTTGTGGACCTTAAAATACTCAATCTTGAGTACAAAAGGCAGCACTCCCTGCTGACCTCCTGCATATTAACCCTTTATAGTGGTCTCCAGTGGCTCTCCAGCTGGTTCTGTTGGCATCTTTCCAAGTAAGTCTGTGAAATATAGAGATGGGTCTGCAACATTTGCTTGTAATCAAAATGTGAACACATATCTGGAATTAGCCATGTTTTAAGCAGTTTAAACTGGCTGAAAATGCATACATCTTGAGAAAGATATCTGCTATAGAATAAAACCATTCATAGGATAGATTATTACTTCAATAGTTTGTGAAAGAAGCCTTTTAACTATAAATTAACATTAATGAATCAACTGATCAGATAAGATTTTTTGAGCAGATATCTGGGGCAAGTTTTACATATTTATTTAAATGGTAGTCACTCATATGAGCTAGTTGAAAGAGAATTAGCTAATGATCTCTTGCACAGTACCTGTAATGAGTGAAACAAATAACCTAATAGTTTTATTTATCTCTGTGCTATTAAAATGTAAAATGCTATAATATCATGTATAATTTGGAGTAAAAATGATAACATACTATGTGGACTAGACTAGTACTTTTAAAAATGTTTATATGATCTTAATGAATTATTTATTACTTTACTCATGGTAAAATCAAATGAGGCAGAGCAAAAGTCTTTAATATTTTTATCTATGAAACGAGGTTGATGAAATTATCTCCCTTCTAAGACTATGACAACTAAATGGTTATAACAAAACAAAACCATCAAACTAATGAAGCTTGGCATTAAAATTAGTTTCTCAATAAATGGTACCAATTATCAGCATTATTTAATTAAGATATGTATTATATAAAAATACACAAATGTCCCTATATGAAGTGCTGATAGAGTGGTATCAAGCTAACAAAATATATTAACCTGTTTATTGCACTATTGTTTGATATACTAATAAACATTATTTGGTAGACAGAGAAAACACCAAACATTGTCCAGTCTCTTTCTAAATGACTAAAATTTTGGTAGAGATGGATAAAATTTACCTCGTGCCATAGAATCAATAAATTCTTATACATTTATATATGCATATGTTACAATGTACATTTTAATATTATAGGCCTTTGTTGATTTTTTTTTTTTGCATTAACGTAGTTACATTTTAAATTAGGCAAATGTGAAAGAAAAAAATCCCTCTGGGTAAGTTCAGAACTGTTTTAGTTGATCAAGGAAAATACTGTTTCCTTTGGCGGAGCTGACACTTGATGTACACATTTGCACATAGGACTTACAGACAGCACTATCACATTTTTAAACAATGCTAAAGCATAGTCTTCAAATTAATTTTTGAAAATCACAATAAAAAATAAAGATAATACAAAATGGACTAAGTTTTCTCATAAAATAATTGAATATAATAGCATTTTATACAAAAAATTAGAAGCCAGCAAAAAAGTCAAAGTAAGTTATTAATTTCTAATGTAAACCTGTAAACTCTTGATATTGTGTTCTAAACAAAATTTTTAACTGGCATTTTCCTATAATAGTATAACAATGTAGGTAATTACAATACATTGTTGAGTAGGATGGAATTCCAATTCACCAGATTTTCTGATCTCTTTAAAATTAATGAGAATTTAATTGAAAAAAATGGGAGGTTTTAAACAAATTTTAGATTAAACTAAAAAATTTGGAGTGAAATTAAGACTACTGTCTTACACCATATACAAAACTCACACTTATACAGTCAATTAATCTATGACAAAGGAGGCAAGAATAAACCATGGAATAAAAACAGTCTATTCAATAAATGATGGTGGAAAAACTAGACAGATACATGCAAAACCATCTATAAGAATACCATCTTATACCATCTATAAGAATATATAAGAATAAACTTATACCATCTATAAGAATAAACTAAAAATGGATTAAAGACTTGAATGTGAGACCTGAAACTGTAAAACTCCTAAAAGAAAACATAGGCAGTAAGCTTGACAACACCAGTCTCAGAGATGCTTTTCTTTTCTTTTCTTTTTTTTGGATTAACCCTAAAAACAAAGGCAACAAACAACAAAAGCAAAAATAAACAAGTAGGACTACACCAAACTAAAGGCTCCTGCATAGCAAAGAAAATAATAAAAAAAAATGGAAAGGCAACTTACTGAATAGGAGACTATATGGGCAAATCATATATCTGAAAGGGGGTTAATATTCACAATAAATAAAAAATTGATAAAATAAAAGCAAAAAAAAAAGAAAGAATCTGATTTTAAA
Organism: Eonycteris spelaea; assembly: GCA_003508835.1. NCBI lineage: Eukaryota > Metazoa > Chordata > Mammalia > Chiroptera > Pteropodidae > Eonycteris > Eonycteris spelaea. The sequence continues at coordinate 4,592,401 of PUFA01000057.1, read as the reverse complement.
ATGGGCAGATCTGAATAAAATTTCTCGAAGGAAAATATACAAAATGTCAACAAGCGTATGAAAAGATGCTTGACAATGCTAATTATCATGGAAATGCAAATGAAAAACTGCAAATCATCAGGGAAGTTCAAAAACTATAATGAAATATCACCTAGGACCTATTAAAATAGCTCTTATCAACAAGACGAGAAATAACAAGTGTTGGTGAAGATGTGAAAAAAAGGGAACCCTGTGCACCGTTAGTGGGAATGTAAATTGGTGCAGCCACAATGAAAAAGAGTATGGAGCCTCCTCAAATAAAATTAAAAGTACAATTACCATACAATCCAGCCATTTCACTTCTACATGTTTTTCCAAAGAAAATGAAAACATTAACTCAAAAAGATATGTGCATTCCTAGTTTACTGCAGTATTATTTATAAAAACCAAGATATGGAAACAACCCAAGTGATGAATGAATAAAAAAAGAATACATACACACACACACACACACACACACACACACACACACACATACATAAATACATATGTATGCATATATAATATATATTTTACCTATATAATCTTATATGTATTTTATGTATCACACATATATCATCTATATCTATATCTATATCTATCTATATCTATATCTATATCTATATCTATATAGTGAAATACTATTCAGCCATAAAAAAATGAAATTTTGCCATTTGGGACAACATAGATGGATCTTAAGGGCCTTATATTAAGTGAAATAATTCAGACAGAGAAAAACAAATACTGTATGATCTCATTTATAAGTGAAATCTAAAAAACAAATCAAAACAACAAACAAAAACAAGGTCATAGATACAAAGACCAGATTGATGGTTACCAGATAGGAGAGGAGGTACAGGGTGGGAAAAATAGGTGAGGGGGTCAAGGTACAAATTTCAAGTTATAAAATAAGTAAGTCATGGGGATGTGATGTATAGAATGGTGACTATAGGTGATATTACTGTATTTCATATTTGAAGGTTTCTAAGAGAGTAAATCTTTTTTTAAAAAAGAAAAAAATTGTAACTAGATATAGAGATGGATGGGAACTAGACTTATTGTGGGGATCATTCTCAGTGTATACAAATATCAAACTGTTATGTTGTATATCTAAAACTAATATATATATCCATTATACTTTAATAAAAAATTTTAAAAAAATCAATTAAAAGACAAAGATTGGAAGATTATATTTTTAAAAAAACCCTAAAAACCATGACCCAACTATATGCATCAATAAAAATAAATGACCAATGATATGCAATAACTTGTATGAATCTTAGGTCAATATGTTGAGTGAAAAAAGTCAAAATCAAAAGGTTACAGAATTCTCAAAACAATAAAATTTTAGAGATAGAGAACAGATTAGTGGTTGCAGAGGTTAGCAATGATGTGGAAGAGGGAGATAAATGTGATGCAATAGTTCTGTATCTTGACTGTGGTGGTGGTTATACAAATCTACACATGTGATAAAATGTCAAAGAACTATACACATATATGTACCAATGAGAATTTCCTGGTTTTGACATTGTACTGCAGCTATATAAAAAGTAATAATTAGTGAAAACTGTGCAGAGCACATATGGAACATCTCTGTATTATCTTTGCATTGCTTCTTGTGAATCTATAATTATTTTCTTTAAAATTTATAAAAATTAAAAAATAAAAATTTGGGAGTATATATAATTTACACACATAATTTAAACAAGATATATATGTGCATGTGCACACACAGTATAAATTTTTATAAAATAGATATATACAAAGCTATATTATAAATGTAATATCTATATGTACATATTTATTAGTAAAAATTGAAGTATCTGACCCATATTTGTACAAAGATTCTGAGATCTTCCTTTAGGCATTTATTGAGGTTTCATAGGCATATACCAGAGTTTGATTCAGTGTAAGTGATTCATTATGGAGATTGTGTTAAGAATCTAATCAGGCCTAAATGCTCCAAAATCTCACTTAGAATCTATCCAGCTTATATGACTGTCTTTTTTATTTCTTTTAGACTTTTATTTTAACAATAAAGAGCCTACGCTTGATTTCTTCAGCATCTTTGGCTTTGGGCTACTTATTTTTGTATACTTCAAATCCCTTTCCACTTCAGATACAAAAAAAAAAAAATGTACCTATTGAAAGAAGGTAGCTCAAATACCTTTTAGCAGAGGATTTAAGATAATTGTGTAAGGAACAGTAAGTGGCAGAAGCCAAGGAATTAGTGGAGTGAAGAATTTCCAATAAACTTCTATACATGAGACAACAGGGAGAGAAGGAAAGAGAATCCTTACAGATCTACCTCTGTCAATTCTTAGTTCTCTTGTGTTTGGTTCCCTGATACAGAGCTAAGGAGATGATCAGCTGGCCTAAGATGACTGGATTTTATTTGCTTGCTTGTTTGGTTGGTTGGTTATTAATGTGTGTGTAGTCAAAATACTAATTTATGCCTGGTAGAATGCCCTGGTACACATGGTTTTAAGCCACAGCTATTCTTTCTTCATTTACACCGTGTGTGTGTGTGTGTGTGTGTGTGTGTGTGTGTGTGTGTGTGTGTGTACTAGCACATAACTCCTTCCTATATACCTCAACTTCATCACCTGTTTCAAACTTGCTTAGTCCTAATAATCTTTAGCTTTCCCTCCTGGCCTCCTGGATTTTATGGAGTGTGAATTTTCAACATAACATTACCATTTACTTCTGTATTTACCTTCTCATATTACTGGGTAACACCATCTCACTTTGGTCCCTAGTCTCCTGCAACCTACCTCTGACCAGACCAAACCCTACAGCCCAGCCCTAGGGTTCATAAAATGTGAAGATGTAGCTATTTTACAAGAACACTGGGAACTACAGCTGACAAGGGCATCCCTGGATAGTGCTGGGTTTTCTTAACTCTAAGGGAAGAGACACACTCTTGAAAATTCTTGGCCAAAGACTTGTCTCCCACTACCATTGTTCCTATGGGTAGCACCATATATTAAAACATTCTACGCCTGGATGGTCTTCTGTAGCTCTCCTCTTCTTTCCAGAAAATAATGTATGGCACCTCAGGACACTAATAATCTAGCTGAGATAAGATATGAAACAGGAGTGGTAAGAGCCAGACCCTTAGTGAATCAGGCCTGAGGAACAGGGCCAGATAGAGGACAGATCCCAAGACACCTGGAGGTAAAACCCAATTCCACTGCATATTTGATACAGAATCTTGGGCAAGTACTCAACCTCTCCAGATCTATTTTATTAGTAGTAAAAACAGTAAATAAAATCATCATCATCATCATCATCATCATCATCATCATCATCATCATCATTACTTTAAATGATTGGGCCAGGATCACATCAGGTAAGGCACATGGAAAGATTTCCACAGGGTCAAAGGGCTAGTGCATGAATGGTGTTCCTCTTACAGGGTTAGTGATGCTACTAACATGAGGTTAGGAGATTGCAGGATCTCAGCCTCCTGGAACTGAAATATGGGAAGCTAGCCATGGAGAAAGGGGCTGGGAGACAAATGAAAAGCTGACCTTCCAAAACAAAGGATAATAAAACAAAGCCACAGTATAGAGAGTTTGGAATTCTGGAGCCCTTTTTTTTTTTTTTTTTTTTTTTAAACAACTTCCATGACCATTGACTACTCTGTTGGTGATAGGATTAGAGCAAATAGAGTGGAAAAAAAAAAGTGTAATTAGATCAGCAGAAATCGTTTCTAAGGGGGAGGTTGCCGCTAGGACCCCTGCAACAACTTCTTAATCAGCTAAGAACAGACAGAAACCAGCTATGCCCAAAGTTCCAAGGATCATCTTACCATGGGTCAGCAAATGATTGCTTATAGGCCAACTGCAGCCAACCATCTGTTTTTGTGAATAAAGTTTTGATGGAATATAGTCATGCTTATTTATATACTGTCTATGGCTGCTTTTACAGTACAGTGCAGAGTTGAGCAGCTGTGACAGAGACTATATGACATGTAAAGCTTAAATTTTTTATTCTCTAGCCTTTTCAGAAAGAGTTTGAAGATGATTCTTCTATGCTCGTGTAACAATACATGTGTTAGAAGCAACATTTGGGCCACCAGATAAATATTAAGTTAGAAGGTAAAATTCTCAAAGAATGGGGCTGGGGTATTCTTTGGGAATAATATACTTGTTTTTGCCTTAGTTTTTGAAGAGAATAACCAAGAATCATTGAAGAAAGCAACAGTCATGCATTTCAAGAGGGGGAGTAGAAAAAAATCTAAATTAAATGCTCAAAACCCAGGGAGCCTCAGAGGAAGACCATGCTAGCAACATTTATGAAATGGTGTCAAATGCTCACCCCATCACAGTTATTCTCTGTTAATCAGTAACACACAGGGAGCCAGCAAAATGGAAACCTTCATGGTTTTCCCAATAAACCTCCAGCAAGAATGGTATTACTTTAGAGCAGAGCCTGATTCAAGCCAATTGTCAGGAGTGGAATGAAAATGTATAATGTAGTATATACCAGCGCCAAGAATAAATATTCTGATATCTACCTTTTTTTCTCTCTGAAATAAAAGCACAAAAGCAAAATGTAGTGGTAAGGAAAAGCATACTCAATTTCTCTGAGCTGGGGTGCCCACTGCAGTCACGACGGGATGTGCAGGCAATCATTACACCCAGCAAGGAGCTCAGAGCAAATGGAGGCTCTTTCTCCCCAGGACAGCCAGCAGCTGCTCAGTGCCAAGGAGAAGGAAATGAAAATGGCTAACATGACAGTGAAGCCTGGATGGATCTGTGGAGGAAAAAAATGGTTCTTAACAGACTGAGAAGTGCATCATTGTCAAATGTCCAGAGCTTTCCATCTACAAAAAGCACCTTTTTTTTTTTTTTTTCACTTTCCCATTGATTTTAGCAATTATCAAGTAATATATAACACATAACTACTGGGCATACCTCCCCACCGTGTGACTGTTCAGTAGTGTACACTGTCCTCCGTTTACATAGTAAAGTGAAAGATCAATGAGAAAATAAACCTTATTCACCTGGCCTCACACTTCCAATACACAGTTTCTCCCCTGAACTCATATTTACTGGTTGCCCTAATTCAGCATGCTTGATAGACATGAAGGATACAAAACAACAGAACAAGAGATTATTAGGAAACATAAATCACTGGTGATACTAATGTAGGATTTTAAAGTGATAAAATAAGAATGAATTATTTTTCCTTCTTGTTATTCCCAATACAATTTAATTTTGTTTCTATAAAGAACAGCAGAAGGAAATGGCAAAGATGAATAAAATAACAACAGGAAAAGAAAACTTTGCTTGTGCATTAGCAAAAATCTGGAGCCCCAAAAGTAGTCTCCATGGATCAATGCATCACTGTTCTTGAGGCCCCCGGAAGGTCAAGACTGGAGGCTATTTAGAAACCACTAACCCAAAGATCACTGAGGGACAAAGTCTGCCAAAAACAGCAGTGACAAACCAACATGTGTTATAAAAATACTACTTTGCTTTTTAATGTTTATGTGGCCTCAGTGATTTCAAAAAGAAATGTTTTGTGTGTAAAACAACATAATAAAAGAAAATCCTGCTACTTGACAGGGTTTCCTTTAATGGAAAGACTTTTTCACGCCCATAAACATTTGATCCCCACATCTGTTAGAGATAAAAGAGTATAACTTCCCTTTTAAATGCAGATATTCAGAGTTCTCAGAGACTATATAACATACTTAATGAGGATACAAAAATGCTGTAGTTGCCATGATTAAATTAGTACTCTACTGAAATTTTAAGTTTTATGGACTGCATAAAGGTACTTTTTCTTTTTATGGCTTTGGGTGTGTGTTTATATTTTAATTCTAGGGAATATCTTCTTATTGTCATTTTAGGAAGTCAAAGTACTTCCCAGATTAAAGAATTATAAAAATATTTTCACAAGGGAGCAATGCTATTCACTTCTTCCATACTGAACACCTATGAGAGCCACTCTGCTCTTTCCCCTCACCACCATCCACAAGACCACCGTGTCCTGACATGGTGATGGGACTTCATCCCATGGACTTGCCACCGCCTGAGAAGCCCGATCTTCCTAGGTACTTTTCTTCTCATTTCGGATGGAATTATTTGGTTTCTATGCCTACACTGACCTTATTACTGTCTCCCACTGTTTTTCTCCTGATGCACGCTGCTACACTGCTTTCCTTGCTGTTTCTCTAACGCAACTGTGCTTGCAGGTCCCACTTCTCAGAACGCTCTTTCCCACGTATCTGCATGGCTACTTCCCTCACATGTTTCAAGTTTCTTTGGCGAGACAGGAGCCGAAACTGACCACTTCATCCCTACATTCCTGGTCCTCCTTACCTTAAGGCCTCTTTTTCCCATAATTCTTATCTTCTGACTGACATATTATACAATTTGCTTATTATTATGTATTACTTATTATCTGTGTCCCCGATGAGAATGCAAGCATGACGAGGTCAGGGAACTGTGTCTGGAATAGTGCATGATGCATGGTAGGCCCTCGACATGTATTTTGATAAATAAATAATAAATGAATACATTTTTGAGTGAAATAAAGATTTCAAAAGCCCACCACAATAAAATGTCTCCTCTTGCAGATATGCTAAGCTTCCCATTCTCAACTTAGAAGGATTGAGTTTCTGGCTCTATATGTTTAAAACGCTTTCCCCCAGATCTTTCTGATACTGCTTCCTTTCATCATTTAAATTTCAGTCCAAATGTCACCACCTCTAAGAGAACTGCTCCATGACTATCCACGGCCTATAGCCCTTATCATTCATCTTCCATTCTCTACCATATTTCTCTTTCTATCTTCCTCATCACACTAGGCAATATCTAACATGGTCTTACTGTTTTTTTTTTTTTTTAAAGTTTTGTAAACATGTTTTGGTATCTTTATCTTTCTACTAGAATGTAAACTCCGTGAGAATACTGAGTTTTGTTCATGATAATATCCCCATTGCCTAACAAGCACCTGGCATATGGTAGAGGCATAATAACTATTTGTCAATTTGTTGACTAGATGATTCATTTTACAGTAATTTGGTAAAAGTTGTCAGGACTTGAGCTATATATTTCACCTGGATTTAGCTTTGCTACCCCTGGCGAAATGATGTTGAATTAATTGCTCCCTAGGCCTGGCTTGATAATGACTATTTTAGTCCTTCACACTCAATTCCTTCACCCAGGATCAAGTGAATGCCTGGTCCTAGTGATGTTTCTGTATAATTTAGTATGTATGACTATATGTATTTACATATGTATGTGTATGTTACTACTATGTTATGGTATAATTTACACTCTATAATTTTAGGGCAATGAAAGAGATGGCTTTTCACCTGGAGAGGTAACAACCTTTGTGAGTCCAGCTATAAAAAATATTTGCCCATAAAGGTATCTAAATCAGATGGTACCAATGAGAGCTACCCTTCGTCGTGCATCGATTTGTAACATCAGGATACATATATCATAAGATAGGCCACTTGTAAAAATCTTGCTGAGATGCTAGCTTCAGAAATTCTGAATTAACATGAATATAAGTGTTAGCTCCACCTGCTCCTCAGTGCAGAATAATATGAGGAATTATAATGATGATAAAGCTCTTAGTCAAAGAACAAATTATATTATTAAACTGAACAAATGCTTCAATAATGGTTAAGTCACTTGAGCTTTCTGGGCTTCAGTTTCCTCATCTGTGGTTGTGATTAGTGGTGTATAAAATTCCCTTTCTACGAGAGAATCGGAATCAAAGCAGTCAATGTCTTTTTTCTATGTTACCTGATTTCTCATGGGCTTAATTTAACAACCTAGTGAGTTTTGTGTCTGCCAACCTGAAAATTCTCCTATAGAATCACCAAATTTTTGAGAGTTCCATGATAACGATTTTAAATCACTTCACATGGTGCCTGATTTAGAGGGACTCAAAAATATTGCCATCTCACCTTATCCTTTTTCAGCTGTATAAATTTTATGTATCTTCACTTCAACTCTTTCATTTTACAAATGAAATACTGGAGACCAGCAGAAATTAAGAGACTTGCCAAGGGTCACACAGCTAGTAAGAGGCAGTGCTTCAAGGAGATGCCAGGTATTCTAACTCTAGCAACTATACTATAGTGCTTTATATCACCTTTGGCAGTTTCTGACATTGAGTAAGAAAATAATTGACATTATTTTCCTCTGAATAAATGCTCCTAAATGATAGATCTTTTTTTGATGCTAACCTTTATATGGCAAGCATTTAACAATGTCCTATTTAGAAGTGAGACTGACTCTGATTAGAAGATACAAAATATTTGCAAAATGTCATATTTTAAAATGCCTAGAATAATTTGGCAAAATGATTTGATATGTTTCCTTAAAAACAAAAGGTACAACTTATATCAAGTTCTGTCTGATTAAGACACTGTATTCATTTTTAAAAAGTTATATTGCTCCATAATTACAAAGATTATTATAGTTTATCAATACTATCATAAATTGATTCAATTATATTCTATAAGCAAAGAAAAAGAAGTAAAATTAGTCTAAATTGGTCTTCAATGATAATTTACATATTGTAAAAAATAAGCTTTGGGGCACAGAAATAAAAATGTAATCATTCTATTTTAAAAACTAGTAGGATATGAATTAAACTAGTGGTCCTCAAATTTGCTTCATGTTGGAATTACCCAGAAAGCTTGAAAAAGCTTTACCTGGGCCCACTCTTGAAGATTCAGATTTAATTGGTTTGGGGTATAATCTTGCATCAGAATATTTTACATTAATTTGATCATGCCACTTTTTACTAATTCGATCATATTAATTTAATCGCATTAATTTAATTTAGTGGGTATTTAGATCTACTAGTTAACATTTTATTATGAGGAATTGTATTATGTATTATAAGGAATTGTAAGCAACACAAATAAATTCATATTTATAGTGGAAAGGCATTTTGAGATGCCTACACTGAAAACTAAAATATTTTAGGAAGAAAAAATCTTGCAAAGTACTGATGAGTATTAATAAAGGGCTGGCTGAAAATCAGTAGCAGAGCAATCAAGCAGTAGACATTTATTGAGTATCTACTTAGGAAAAGGAACTATGCTTCAATTCTGTGGATGACATGAATGTACTCAATCAAAAATAACCTATAATCAAGCCTGGAGAAGGTAAGCCATATATGTATATATAAAGATAATGGCTAGCATAACAGAACAATAAAGAAATATTTGGGTGATTTATGATTTTGAATATTTATGCCTTGACAATTGTAGTTACAGTAGCAACTGAACACAACAAGGATTGTCTTCACTACTCTTTTTCAACTATGTTAAAATCACATTCTATTTTATGCCCTTATTCTAGTACCTTGCTACTCATTGTGTTCCACGGACCAGCACCATTGACATCACCTGGGAGCTTGTTAGAAAGGCAGACTCTTACACCTTGCCCTATACCTACTGAATCCTCAGTCTACATTTAACTGGATTCCTATATCATTCATGGCTATTTAAGTTTGAGTAGTACTGCTTTGGTAGACATTGGCCTCTTAAGTATATCAAATGCACCATATCAATATTACTTATAAAACATTATGTAATATCAACATCTAATTAAGGGTTTTTTTTTTGTTTGTTTTGTTTGTTTTACAATGCCTCACACAGGTTTTCACAGTAATAGTAAAGAATTCCTTACTTGGAAAGAGCTGAGCTCTTTGGAATATTTCATCTGTAAATATGAATCATTTCCTATATGTAACTGCTAAAATGTTAATAAGAATAATGAGGCCACAGGAGAACAAAGGAAGATGCAATTTCGTTAGGCAAAAGGATTCAAAGAAGATGTCACAGGGAAGATGGGACCAAAATGAATATTTAGAGATGGCTTATTCAGAAAATGAAAACAAACAAACAAACAGAAACCAGAACATTAGATTGGGAGAGAATGGTAAAGGCTAATTCCCTGCCTATAATAGAAGAGGTATGTGCCATACACTAACATAACCTACGTTAGAAGGTGAATGTATTCAAACAGAATGCCAGTTGCTTAACTTATAATGAGTATGAGTTGTCACAGGAACTAGAATATCAAAGTCCATGTGATCAGTGTATTCACTCCATGTGGCCAAGTCACATGGGGAACCAAATCATAATGAGTGTGCCTCTGTATCAATGTATAATAAAAAATGGCTACTAACTGAAGCTGAGTACTTGATCAGATCTATATGATCAGAATATTCTCTCCAGGTGGGCAGGTTTTCATGAGCAGTAAAATCATGATTAGAAGATGCTTGGTAAGCACAGATTCAGAGAAACAACAATTGGATTCATCACATGTCCATGACATCAGCTAAAGCATCCAGAGACTCCTTTATAACTTAGCTAGTGGAATGAAAATAACTCTAAAAGCTGAAGCTTTCTCTAGGCTGGGTAATGAACGTGAGATCCTGGGCACCACCCAAGTCTGCTTTTTGACTCTCCTTTTTCCAGGTTTGCAGTGGTATCAAGAACCATGTTAAAGAGATTTTGCTCATTATCTCATTTGATTCTTGTCCAGGTCCCTGCTCAGATAAGCCTTCCCTGACTTCTCATGACCCTCAACATGGCTATACTTTCTTCACACCTCTTGTCTCACATTCTAGTATATGCTGATTTGTTGACTGCTTCTCCCAAAGAATGCAGGTCCCAGAGGGCACCAGTTTTATTTTCTGCATAGATGCATTCCCAATGCTAAAATGGTGCCTGGCACATAGAAGTTTAGATGTTTGGGGATGGATGAATAAACTGGTTAGTGGAAGGTTGGATAAATAAATGGATGTATGCATTTACAAATAACCTAAAATGTAGATATTAGCATCCTCATTCCACAGAATAAGAAATCAAGGCTGTGAAGGCTAAATTACTTTCAAGGTGACTGAGTTAGCAAGTGGAGAGCAGAAATTTGACCCAATTCTGACAGACTCCAGAGCTTTGCCATTGATTGCTGCTGTTTCTTTGGAAAAGTTGATACATCCAGAAAGGTTCCATCCAAACTAGACCCTCTAAATCCTTGGAGTTAGAAACATCTTCCTGCTGCCAATATCACTCACTGGTTTTGTGACTTTGTCTGAGACATTGCTTAGTTAACCTTTTGAGGACAACATTCTCATCTGCTAAAAATAGAAATAAGAATGTCTGCTGAAAGAGTTGCTCAAACAATGGATTGTACTGGACCTTCCCACTTTGAGGATTCTTGCAAGGAAAATAAGAAAAGCAAGATAATGAATATAAAAGTCCCTAAAAACTAATCCTAGGATAAGTCACAAAGATCAGGGACAAGAGGAGAAATGAAATCTCACTTGGTCATATCATCAGGGCCTGTTTTAGATGTGCGTTCCTAGAAGGTAAAGACCACACTCGTTTCATTTATAGTGCACAGAACTTTCTGCCAGTGTATGGAGGCATTCATTATACAGGAGAAAGAGCCCTGTATAATGGGTTAAAAAACATCATGAATCATTGTTGCTAAAAAGATTTCTGAGTGCGGCAGCCCATGGCTTTAAATACTACCCCTATGCTGACATCTTAAATACTACCCCTATGCTGACATCAAGTCTTCCATTCCAATCTGTCCCTAGGCATTGAGACCCTTATTGTTGTGGTGCGTTCAAATCTAAGACCCACGGAACCAATTGAGATGCATTATGAGCCTTTATTAGCCGGCCGGAGACTGACTCCACCACCCACGTTCAGAGAATCAGTCCTGAGCTCCCGAAAGAGGCAGTTTATCAAGCCTAGAACCACACCCTGGTTAACATCAGAGAAGCAAGCAGATTACAGAAGCAGAAGTTGGCATATCTTTGCCTAGAACCACACCCTTAACATTCCCCACTGATTTTTAAGGGAGTTCAAATCATTGATTTGTCAACCTGGAGCGGTGGGTAGTGAGCTCTGAGCACCATGAGTTTCACTGCCTGCACCCTTTTTCTGACATACATAGTTAACCAATTAATTATACAAAGCCCACATAATAACCCTAGAAATGCTAATATTAGGAGTCCTGCAATAGAAGAAAGCAGAGTAGTTAACCACGGGGACCAGTTAAACATGTTCTCATACCAAGATCCTGTTCTCTGGCGTTGTTCTTCTCTGTCACACAAGTCAATGTTAAAAGTAGGTTGCCCCATGGCATTTTGAATGGAAATAAGAATGCCAGTTTCTGTCTTGGTAAACTCCCAATCATATAACACAGGCTGGTGGGGATTGCTGGGGTTACAGTTAGAAGATTGGAAGAGGACGGAGAGAATTAAGATGGTCCAGACTGGACCCTTGATAGTCTTATCTTTAGTGGGTCCTCTGTCCGATGCTGGGTCCATTGTTCTGATGTCTGTGGTGGATGCACAGCCTTGATCCTGGTACGGTGACTCCAATGACGGCGTCCAGCTACCTTGACCGTGGTGGGTGTTGTGAGGATGACAGGGAAAGGTTCATCCCAGTGGGGCTCAAGAGAAGCAGTCCGTACCTTCTTCACCCAGATCCAATCACCTGGAGCGTGGTTGTGTGGCCAGACTGAATGCTGAGCGGTTGTTCTGGTGGCAGAGACCAGTTGGTGGGTCTTCTGCCGTGCAAGATGGAGGGCCTGCAAAGACCAGTCTTCGCCAGTTTCCAGCTTGTACTTACTTAAGGTTTGTTTCAAGGTTCTATTCATTCTTTCTACTTGCCCTGAACTCTGAGACCTGAGCTGTCTTCTGTTTGGTGGGGAAGGCTTCAGTCATCCTGAAAAAGTGTCAATGAACACAAGCAAGTACTTGAATCCAAAGGTTCCCAGGCTGACCAGTGAAATCCAACTCCCAATGTTCCCCCGGTGCCTGTCCATGAAGTCTTGTCCTTGTTGTATTTCCTTGGAGGGCCCTGGATTCACTTGTGCGCATATGTGGCACTGGCTGATACCTGCTTGGCCATTTGTTGCAGCCCCGGAATGTAATAGTCTCTTTTCAACAGTTCAGTTAACTTGGTTCCTCCCAAGTGAGTGCTCTGGTGAACCTGGGTATAAGGTCTCAGCTCAAGGCCACATGTACTACAATGTGGGCCGTCCAGGAGCCTAACCCACCCCCAGTAGATTCTCTTTGCCTTCCAGCTTGTTGCATAGTTCAACTTCCCCAGAAGTGTAGTTAGGGATGACTGTTAGGGCGGTAGGGCTGGTAAGAATGTCAATTGGCCCCACTCATTTTCGGGCAGCCTCCTTTGCTGACTGATCAGCGAAGGAGTTGCCTTGTGCTACCTCAGAGCCCGAGTTTTGGTGCCCTGGGCAATGGATGATTGCCACTTTCTTTGGCAGCCAAATTGCCTCTAGAAGGGCCAGTATTTCTTCCTTATTCTTAATTTCTTTTCCTCCTGAGGTCAGTAGCCCCCTTTCCTTATATAATGACCATGTACATGTGCCATGGCAAAGGCATACCTGCTGTCTGTGTAGATGTTAATAGTCTTGTTTTCACCCCACCTCAGAGCTTGGGTCACTGCTACTAGTTCAGCCCACTGAGCTGAAGTTCCATGGCTTAGGGCTTGTGCCCAGATGACAGTTTCAGTAGTAACCACTGTAGCCTCGGCATACCTGACTCCGTAAATAGAGTAGCGTCTGGTTTCAGCTAAGGGCTGTCTGTTAGGTCCAGTCTGGTGCAGGTGACATTTTCTAGGACCTCAAGGCAGTCACGCAGGGGTTGGCGAGGGTCATCATCAGGCAGTAGGGTAGCTGGGTTGAGTGCGGCAGTTTTCAGGAACTTAGAGAGATTAGTAGGTCTTCTGGCGACAGACCGGAGGCCCTGGAGCAGAAACCGATGATACTGTTTGAGAGCCTCCTTACCTTGTTTGGTGTTGGGGTCCCAGGGTAGACGGGTATTTGGGAGGACGTGATGGACATAGGTTGGATCAGTAGTGGGCTGTCCATTTGGTTTGAACACAGCTTTGGCAGCTTCTCGGAGGAGCTGCTCTCATTCCTCCAAGGTAAAAGGACCTGGAGGAGCTGCTGGCAGTCATCCCATGTTGGCTGATGAGTAAAGAAGATAGTCTCCAGGAGAGAGGTTAGTCCCTGTGGTTTCTCTGAGAAAGAAGGGTTCTGATGTTTCCAGTTATACAGATGACTAGTAGGGAAAGGAACATAGACTATGAAAGGCCTCTGCGGTTTAGTCCCCACAGGGGGTTAGGATGATCCGAGGAAGAAGCCTGACCCATGTTAGTAAAAACAGGCAAGAAACGAGAAAATCCCCACAAAAGCCAAATAAGCCAGGGCTAGGATCAGCCTCTGACCTAGCATCCAGTCGGACAGGGCCACGGAGGTCAGACCTAAGGAAAGAATCAAAATAAGTAAACTTATGAAGACTAAGACAATAGGAGAGTAACAGTACATTCAGCCAGTCCGGACAGACAGACACAATACAGACAGACAAGGCAAACTGCAGGTAACACGAAATGCTAGTGTGCCGCAAAACATGAATACCTGAAGTCAAGTCTGATGTCACAGACTTTGACCGAACTTAGGGAAGTATTGCTGCATCCAGCCTTCCACTAGGGCCCACTGACAAACAGATCCAAGTGTAGTCTGACTCACTGGTGAAGCTGCTCCAGATGGCTTGTGCCCAATTGTTACTGAATTGAACCTTTTGTCCACCTGCCCTCCTGGGCAAGTCCACCTTACGTCTGGGGCTGAGGAACGTCTCTCAGTGGCCGTCCCCTGGACGGGGCAGGACCTCGCCCAAGGTGCCCAGAGTCACAGGTCTTAGGAGATTTCCCCCTCTGGAGAGATCTCGCTGGGGCCTCCAAATGTTGTGGCATGTTCAAATCTAAGACCCACAGCCAATTGAGATGAATTATGAGTCTTTATTAGCCAGGCAGAGACTGACTCTCCACCATGCAGGGTCAGAGGATCAGCCCTGAGCTCCCAAAAGGGCAGTTTATAAAGCCTAGAACCACACCCTGGTTAACATCAAACAAGCAAGCAGATTAACCACACCCTGGTTAACATTAGACAAGCAAACAGATTACAGAAGCAGAAGTTGGCCATTAGCATATCTTTGCCTAGAACCACACCCTTAACATTATGATAGGGCCAGCCCCCTATATCTATATGCCAACTTTGCTCTGCTTAGTGATCTTAGAATATCCCATACCTGGTATGTACAAAATAGAACTTCATTCTGTTTCTTCCTCATCTATATCAGTAAATTCCACTACCACAGTATATTCTGTTCCTGTAGTCAAACTCCTAGGAATCATCCTTGACTCCTCCCTTCCTTCTGCCCCTCTTTACATCAAATTAACGACAAAAGCTGTCTGTGCTACTTATAAAATATATCTTAAATATATCTACCGTGTTACATACCTGCCATCAATATTCTAGTGCCACAACCATTTTCTTCACCTGTGCTACTGCAATAGCCACCTAACTAAATGTCCTGCTTATATACTTTCTTCCTACCCCTAAACTATTCACACAGTAGATACAAAGATCTTTTAAAAATGTATATCTGCCCAGGAATTCTTGTGCTTAAAATTGTTCTGTGGTTTTCCATTGTGCTCAGAATCAGAGACATTCCTTACGATGGTCTGCAGGCCAAGCTCTAGCTATTTCTCACAGCTTTGTTATGGTGGTGATGCTGCAGGAAGTAATGGTAAATAGAAGAGGTGTGGGAAATCCTCCACCGTTGGACAGTACAGAACTGCTTACCAAAGAGGACTCTGTCCTGTGCTGGACCCATGGTCTGACCTATGTTGTTGATACTGTAAATCTCACAGGGCTTCCTTTAGCATCTTTTCATCGCAGTCACCAATCATTAAAAAGTTCCACTTTTGGAGAATGCACTCATGGGAAGCAGCGTGTCTTTTCTGTCAGCCACACTTCCACCTAAGATCCTGCAGACTCTGCTTGCTGCCTGTCTGTCCAGCGTGGTACAGACAACTCCTCTCCCAAGCCTTACTCATCTAGCCAAGCCAGCTTCCATTTAGTTTCTTGAATAACCAGAGCTATTCCAAACTAAGGGAAATTTTACTAGATGTTCCCTCTGCTTGGAATGCTTTCCCCTGATTCTTCAAAGGGCCAACTTCTTGTTCTTCTTTAGTTTGCACCTTAAATCTCACCTTCTCTGAGAAAGTACCCTGTCTAAGAAAGTTCTCTTATTGTTCTGTATTGTTATTTTTATTATATATATACTTATTACATATATTTTACAGAGTTCATCAAAATCTGTTATCTACTTTATTTTCCTTTGTCTAAGTTTATTATGTGACTCTGTGCTCTAAAAGCTAAGGTTCAAAGGCAGAGCCTAATCTGTCCTGTTGAGCAATGGCCCCCTAGCATCAAGAACGATGACTAACTAGCATGTGTTAAATGCACAATAAATACTTGCTCCCCATATCACTACAATGTGTGATAAATGTTAGTGACTGGTATTACTTGTTTAGCAAAAAGCATTATTAACCACTAAGATGTCTTCTTATGTTTTTCTTATTTTAATAGTAAAATCTTTATTTTATATCTTTTTAAATTGAAATGCATGCTCTTCTCCACAGTCATATGACATAGAACCCACTGAAAAAGTAAAGAAAATTTACTTGAGTAAATGTGGGTAAAATTCACTTTTAGAAAATTTGTGCATCAAAATTAAGTGTATCATAATTATGTGTATCATTTTCTCCCATACATTAGATGATTTTTTCAACTTATATTTGGAGGAATAGAGGTCATTCAAGACCTTCACATCTTGAAGCATGTTCACCAATCCTTAATATTGCTCATGTGTTCCCTCCCTATTGTCCCTGTCTGCCAATATCAGATTGCTCCTTTAAAACCTATCTCAAATATTGATATTTCTATGACTACTTCTGTCCTATTTTTTGCACTTGTTATACTTCTTAGATTTCTTATGCCAAAGGTAGCTAGCTGTTCACATTGCCATGCAGCAGGGAAATATTTTGCTATTAATCCAAATTCTTTTCCTACCCAATAATTCCTTTTTTCTGTTAAAACTAAATTTGTAGTAGGGACCATGGCCTTAGCAAATGGTCACGGCAGTTATAGTAGAACAGAAATACTTCCTTGAATTTCTAAATTGGCTTGTGACATTCTGCATAGAGATTACAGAGATAGAGGTTTTAAGTCTCTAAAGTCTAAGTGTATAAACACATGAGAAAAATCAAGGATAAGTGAATATGCTTTGAGATGTTCTGGGAAAGTAAATAATCTGGCATGTTCAGAGCATAGGGTTCTTAAGGCTGGCAGATTGCCTCCAATATATTCTTCTTGTGCAATTCGAGTTCATGGATAAAAAAGATCATATCTTATCCACCATCATATTTTCAGAGCATAGTATAGAAAGTAAACTTAGTAAATATGTTAAATTGAACTAAATTATTACAACATCCAATTATAAAAAAAATTCTAAAGGATTATATAAAAATTTGAGTGTTATCCTCAATGATAAGTATCTTCAGGCGGCACAAATGAGATGTCATATAAACATATTTTCCCCCATGTTAGCTGTCTAAGACCCATTGTGAGACTGAGTTCAGAGAGACTTGTATGCTTTACATTTTATTTTCAGAGTAAAACATTATCATTTGCATGTAGGCCTTAGCAACCAGTTACACATGTTTGCCTATATACATATATATGCATATATGTTTGCAAATACATTTGCAATTAAAATTTCAAGCACTTTAACTAATGATTATAACTTTTGGTTGAAAGCCTCTTACAACTACTTATTCTATTTTCAACTGGCTCATATATTGTTTTATATAGAGTGGAGACCATGTAGACAGATATATTAAGCCTGCTTAAAAGAATTTTATTTGTTGCAATAATGTCATTTACTGGCAATCCCCTCCCCCAAGTGAAACTTAGCTTTTCTGAAGTGATTTTTAATCTCTTATATAATGCTAAAATTTGTTTTGTGTTGACACATGCTAAATCCATTTGAACTGTGAAATCCTCAAATTCTTTCTCATACAGGCATCTAACAAATTATCACTGGCAAACATATTGTATTTATACTATTTTCAGTCTCTATTCAAAGAGTGAAAATGTCCCAATCCACAATCCACTGAAAAGGTTTATATCATCTTGCACATTTTTAAAAAAATGACATCAGCATTAAAGTTTAGTCCCATCAGTCTTCTCATTGTCTTTGGGCCAACTCATTGTACCCATCTCTGTGACTTCTTTCATACAGATCATGCCCCCTTCTTCCCTCCCTCCCTTCCTTCCTTCCTGCCTTCCTGCCTTCCTGCCTTCCTTCTTTCCTTCTTTCCTTCCTTCCTTCCATCATTCATCCTTCCATCCTTCCTTCCGTCCTTCCTCCCTTTTTCAATAAACAGATGTTTATTAATAACTAACATGTACCAGGAACTACACAAAGAGTAATGGATAAAGTGGTAAATAAAACACATACTCTGGACCATGGAGAAGCTACAGTAGATTGGAAGAAATCAAGATCTAAACAGTCAATTTCAATATTAAGTGGCAAATGCTTTGATGGGGATTATGCATATAGAGTTCTTGGCAGCTTAAAAAAGAGCAATTATCCCAAATTATCAGAGAGCTTCAAAAAATCCCAGTAATCTTCCTGAAGAAAGTCTCAACACAAATGAGAACTATGATTGCAGCCATTGCCAAGGCAAAAATGAAAGACAAAGAGGGTTCCAGGTGAAAGTCAGGAGGTTAGAAGTTTCACTAGGGAAAGTAAATAATTCAGTACAGTTGCAGAGCTGGTGGTTGGGGTGTGATGACAGATGGATCTTCTCCCTACTCTAGATTCAATCCATATCCTTAGGGGTAATTCTCTGAAGCCCTTCTCATCTCAGCTCTCAATAACCTCTCAATACTCTGAATTCTTTTAGGCTTTATGTACTATCCTGATATGCTTCCTTTCAGATATTTGTGTTTATCTCTTGGTCTACCAGAAAAGGTTACTGCCATCTATTTATGTCTTTTGAAGCTTTGGTGGCACACAAATAAAAGATATGAAAAACAGGCTAATACTACTTCTCCTCAACCTATCCGCTCCTTTAAGTACCAGAAAATCCAAATGTTCATGGAGCACACTTAATTAGAGACTCTTTTTCTCAAGGTTCAAGGTGGTTACTAATCACATGGAATTCATTTTGTAAATATGGTATTTCACTCTATGTAGAATATTTATATATTTTTATAGTTATATATTAGAATGCACATATCACAGAGACTGTTTTATTAATGTCCCTTATACCACCACCAGTGAGAATAATAATAACAGCATTACTCATTATGATTTATTTTTTTAAATATCTATTTTTCTTGAGGGAATTGCATAAATTAAATTCTGGAGTTCATTTTGTTAAAGATTTCATACAGCTTATGAACTAGTGTCCCACGTGATTTGAGCAATTTCCTCCCCTTTTACCCAAAACGGATAACATTCATCCTTTTGTGCCAAAATAATGGTGCTATGAATGGCCTGACATTTATGCATAAATGTGTGCTCAGTTTTTCATCTTATGTCGAGATACAAAATAATGGCCACATCTTCTTTTAAAAAAGTTTTTTTAATAGCATACTGGTGTGTCCTGGTAGAGCATATTTTTCCCACTTGCAATATGGAAAGGAAAATTTATAATCCATAGATACTATCTAGAGCTCAGAGGGAAATTTCCTATCGACAATTTTTCAATTTGAAAAGTCCTTAAAAATACTTAATTGAAATGTTGAACTTGCTGGGTTGGTCTTTTACTAAGCCAAATATGAGTCAAAACTCAGAATAAATGTTCATTTTAAATGAACATACCCTGTGATTGGTAAGAAGGTGGCACTTGCACTAAACAATTTTCACACATGATTGTGGTAGCCATTCTAGTATGCTCACTTCAAGTTGGCAGTGCTATTTTCCTCTAATCATAAAACATCTCCTTCTCTATTTGAAAGAACCTCTGGGAAATTTTCTTCAGAAATGACATTTTGCTCTATCTAATTTAACTTATGTCTTACTATTGACTGTCACTGGGTCTAAGCTTTTCTCAGGACACAGCTGGCCCCTGTCATTCAAGCTCCTTTACAGAGTAAGCAATGGCATATGACTGAAATGAGGTTGAGAGACAGCTCTCAAATACAGGAAGAAATCACAAGGCAATCTGGGATGTACCATAATTCTTTGGAGCTTAAAATAAGAGGTCATTAGAATACAACAGGAAAGTATAAGGTCGATGACAATAAGAATGAGGAAAGGGATCAAAACAGTGAGAAAGATAGTTTAAAATGGAAGTTACCCTGGAGATAACTGAATTAATATTTTCATTCTAATGACTAAAATCATGATAACAAATGAAAAAGAGTGAATGACTTGCTCAGCAGCACACAGATAGTGGGTGATGCTGAGACAGAAATTTAAACCATATAGGGTTCTTTAATTTTCAAATGATTTTATACTGGTTTGAAAATATTTCATATTTTTCAATAAACTAAGAAAAGACATTAAATGGAAATTACCATCTTTGTTATTTCTGAATAATTTCCAGTATGTTATATAAAAAAAAGATTGAATAATTCATTCTCGCATTGCTTTGTGGAGGAAAGGAGCTTAAGTGCTATATTTTCATACAAAGATTGCCCAAAGAAGTGCTGCATTATACAGTAAGTGCCACACGAAGATTAACTACCATGTGGGCTGCACCTCAAGCAGGGAAACTCAATGATTTCTATATAAAACTCATAAATGAAAGTGTTCATTTATTCATGATCTTCTAACGTATTCTGTACTGTTTTTCTAAGACAAGCAATGCATGGCCGTTCAGTTTCATGCCATTACTTAAAATATTTGAAGAAAATGTTCATCAATCTTGGATTCTATTATTACACTCAAGAGTAGGTTAATTACTATCTCCTGGGGTCATTTTTAGTAGGAAATATTTAATGGATTGCTACCAGGGCATGGTATCATAGCAGGGAAAACATGACTTACAGTTTCTAAAAGACAATGAATATAAATTATTTCCTGTGTTAGGATGGCAGAAAAAGACACTTAAGTTAAACCCAACTTTACCAACAAGGTACTTATTTTCAGAGAGTGATCTCTTTTAAAAGCCTACCATGATAAGAGAAGCAGAAAACCATTAACCATAGATGTTTTAACACAAACATAAGAGTTATAGGATCATGCTTTTGATAGTCAAATATGATAAGAAAATAACATTTTAAATCTGTTGTTTGGTAAAACTCCACTTATATGGACAACAGAGCCTTCTGTGGAGTTAAAAAGAATTTACTCGCTGATTTCAATAATAAATAACAACAACAACAACAATAATAATCATGGAACTTTAGTAAGTTTACAAGTTTCCTTTTGAAATATTTGCATTTTGACAATGGCTGTAATTCTTGTACAACCCACTAATCCTTGCTATATTATTTAGTGCCTTGTATCAAATCTAATCATTCTCACAATCTCTGTGTAATTTATGGCAAATTAGTATTTCCCTACAAGCTGCTTCTGTTCTATAAAACAAAATTGAGCATTATAGTGTGATTTTACTTTGTCTTCATACTTTGTTCAACTAAAGTCTAAAGAACTTTCCAGTTAAATTCTAAAATATAAGAAAAAATGTTTAAAATCTAGGTTCCATCTTTTTTTGCTTTTCTGTATTATACCTCAGAATTTAGTTTTTCTTTTTCCCTGGACCACCTGATCCACCCTGAAGTACACAACTAAAACTCACCTTTTACTTGGAAATGCTTCAAGGACTCAGTACTTAGTCCCATCAGTGGCTATACTTTATGAAATACATATTCCCACAGAATTGACAACCTCTATAAAATTCATGATAACGCAGTTCTGTAAAGTCTATGAGCCAAAATTACCAAGACTTTTGGAAGTGCTATTCAGAAGGATGGCCACCACAGCTATCACCTGGTGAATGATAAAAATGAACAAGCAAACCACCAAAGGCTAGGTACAAAATAATGTCCAAATTTTTTAGTCCTCAAATCAGACTACAGTGGCCATAATTTCACTCTTTTCCCAAAGAGTCAGAAGCATCTTAAAACATGATATTGAACTATACCTAACTGAGATAGCAACCTGAATTTGCTATTTGTCTTTCTTATAAAATTGAACAGCAGAATATATATGCACCTGCGGGGAACCTTGGAAGATATAATGTGATGAGTTTTATTTAAAATAAAAATTTTACCAAAGGCCAAAAACAGTATCCTTTTAAGTTGTTTTCTTGTCTGTAATAAAATTAATATCTGCCTAATTTTCAGCCTTTTTACTGCTCCAAAATTGGCAATATGGTCTGTTGTTATGATGTCATCATTCCATCTACAAAGTCATTTTAATCCTAGTATCTGTCTGTATTAATCTCATAAAAAACATATCAACATCTTGCTGGCATTAAGAAAACCTCTGATGAAACAATTAAAACCAGGTACTGTTTGTGTTTTTGTTTTGTTTTTGTTTTTGTTTTGTTTTGTTTTGCATTAGAGGCATACAGAAAGCTTCACACCTTTGGATGTTTGTTTATTTCCAGATTCACAATGGTTAACTCCAGGGTCTCAGGTCACAGCTACTAGCTAATCAAGATTATATAATATTTTAATTCAGTGGTTAGACAACAAACAACTTTGTTTTTCTCTTGATTTTATGCTTTCACAATATTCTATCAAGTCATGATAGAGGCTGAGTATCCTGGCAGGATAATCCCTTTCTTTTTTTCTTTCTCATCATTACTTATTTAGTTGATGAGAGTAAAAAGAAGCATCAGCAAAACCTCACCGAACTGTCAACAAAAAAAGAATTACATTCAAAAGAAATCTTGAGCTTACAGATTTGAGATTTGTTTTATTCTTGGTTCCTGAACAATAATGTACAGAATTTTTCTCTCTACATTTCATCTCTCCTTTTTGTCAACTGGAAACACTGTCACCAAAAAGAGAGATGGCAATGTCAAAGTGTAAAAGCTACCAACCACAAATGCCTCTTGCATTTGTTGTATGAGACCAGGATGAAGCAACTGGGACCACTGAGCTGGGCACTTGTGAGCTGAAGGATACCCACTGACTTTCCATGGCACATTGGTAACTTCAGGGATAGGGCTTCCCTTCCTATCCTGACCATAAAGCATCATAGGTAAGTAAAAGTAAAATTCTTCCACTGCTAGAAAATAATTTTTTTCAGTTGTCTATAGCTACTTAATAAATTACCCCAAAACTTAGTAGCTTAAAATAAATTTTATTTTCTCACAATGATGCAGGTCAGGAGTTCTGACAACATACACCCAGAAGACTCAAGGTGGTCTTTTAACTCATAAGTGTGGTGCTCGGTTAGAATGGCTCTCCATGGGTGATAAGTCTGGGGCCCCAGTTTTTATTCTTCATTGGGTGAGTTCCTCAGTTTTCCTCCGTGTGTTGTCAAGGCCTCTGCTTCTTTGTACTACCCTTCCATGTGGCCTTTTCACACGGTCTTTTGGAGCAGGATAGCTAGGCATCTTAAAGGGCAGCTCAGGGCTCTGAGAGTACAAAAGCAGAAGCTGTCAGGCTTTCTTAAAACTGAGCTTCAGAACCTGTGCAGCATCACTTCTGCTGCGTTCTGTTGGTGAAAGCAATTCATAAGCCAAGTCCAAGAGCGGGGGAACCACACAAGACATGAATCCTTGTAGGTAAGGTTCATTGAGAGCTACCAAAGTAACTGACTACCACAGTAAGGGATAGGCAGTTAAAGTCCTCAACTGTCATTTATCGATATGCCCCTCTCAGACTTGCATTTCTTCTCTAACCACCGCATTACCCTTCTTTCCTTTGGCCATGCGTGCTCTCCCACTCAGTAATGTGTGAGCACCAGTTTATGAGAACAGATTCTGTGTAACTCTTCTCCACTTCTCTTTTAGTGACCTCATTTTGGGAACTTAAAATTTGCCATGGTGGGAATTTTTGTACCAGAGAAAATTGGCAAACCCTACATCAGAGCTTTGTTTTGTTGTTTTCTTCATTTATTTTGTATTGCAAGATTCCTAGCAAACCACCATCCCCACTCCACTCGCATGCTGCCCTATGTAACTTTCTGGCTCCCAAGCTATTAAATTCATAATGGACGGTCTGATAATGATGAAAGGTATTTCTCCACCATGGATAGGATCATTAAATAGTGAACTAAGCATGAGCGTTGGTTGATAGGCTCATTTACTTTCAAATTCCAGCCCTAATTATTGCTTGTGTGATCTGAGGCAAGTTACATAATCACTCTCAGGTAGAATATAGAGTAATAACATAGCTTTGAGTAGTAAGTTGACACATACATTTTTAAAGGTAAAACGAAATCTCTAATGCTTAATTAATACTGTAAGTTCCAATCCTTTTCTTAAGAATGCTTTTCTGATGGTGGGGCTAAAAGCACCATGGAAGGCTGGGGTCCTGGCCAACCACAGAATGTCCAGTGTACTCTCCTCTATTCACAGCTATTCTTGGTAGTAGTAGCTACCACCAAAGGCCCTGATATGGACAGGCAGGCACAATACCCAGGCTTCCCTATAGTCTGGCTAGACTTGCTTTGTGAGGAGTCTGTACAAGCGATGGTAGCACATACAGAAGTCAACAGGCTACTCCCCTAACACAACACTCTCCATGCCTGAAGCTCCACCATTGATGATTAATTTCTGTGGCTCTGGCAATGTCATTGGGGTTGCCCTCTACATTTTCTAGAGGATTTTTATCTCACCACAGTAAGAAATAGAACCTGCAAGGTTTTGCTTATGTAGGGTAAAAATTAAATGTTTATAAAGAGATTACTACAATAGTCCAAAAAGAAAAAAATATTCTTCAAAGCAAAACATTGGCCTTTAATAACTATGTACTCACACATCACATAAAAGTGCATTTGTAAGATTCATTTTACTTATAAAAATGGCCATTAACTGTCTTTTCAAATTAAAAATTTTAACCCTGAGGTACCAAGATGATAAAAGTGTTCAAAGTCACCAGTGTATATTCTATAGTGTGCAAAATTGTCAATGGTAATCTATAGTTTGACTCAGATTGTAACCCCACCAAAGAAATAAGCTCAATACATTTCACTTCTTTTCTTCACTTTTTTTTGGTTGTTGTTGTTGCCAAACTAGAAACTGACTCTTTATTTTTTCATATTAGAATTTGCCATTCAGTACAATAGCAGATAGAAACATCTAATCATGATGAATAAGGAAGGTCTAAGGAGTCTCAAATTATAAACTTATGGCTCTGATGCATAGGTTGCAAAATGCTGAACATAAGCTAAAAAATGTCAGTTGAAACAACTTGTTTTCAAGGAAGCTGCTTGCATTTAACAAGATACATGGAATACTCACAGCAAATACAGCATAAAAACTTAAAATACAATGAAAAAGTGAAATATGTAGCTTCAATTGCTTCATAAATGTAAAAGAATTGTGGTTCTGATTATTTTGACTGGAGATAGGGTAGGAGGAAAGATATGTTGAGTATCTAAATTAAATTTAATTCCCATGAGCATTTGCAAAATATATATACGAACCCAGCAATGGATTTGGTTTTGGTTATAGTCTTTAACAAAGTAGGAAAAAAAAAAACCACCAGATTTTTAAATTTTAGCTTATGATAGTAATCTAACTTGCTAGAAACACAGTGGGTTTATAATAAATATTTACGTGAGCATTGCCTGTCTAAATTGATTTTTAAGAGGAATGTTCAAATGCACGTCTCAGATCACACCTAGTCATTGTTAAAATTAAAGTTGGGGACATGGTGTCATATTTTCACAGCCTTTACAGAGGCACACAAAATACAGATTTCTTTAATAAAGCAGAGATAATATAGGAGCATAGGAAACAGAATGAAAAGAAGCAAATTGCTTCTTTAATTGCATAACATATGTAGTAGATTACTGCCAGTTGATTCACAGTAAAGGAAAGAGATAGACACATGAGAATCTTGTTAACCTAATTAAAGCTTTGCAGATATACATGTTTCTGAAGACTCAAGTTTCAAGGCTCCATTGAGATAATGAACACAAAACCAGGCTTAACCACTTAAAATGTCATTGCTGCCACAAGAGGTTACACTTGTCCTCAGCGAGTTCTTATGGGTTATGTAACACAGATAACTCCTGTTATAATGATCATCCACATGCTTTTAACATAATGGACCTTCTCAGGCTGCTGCTGATTGATCTACAATTTTAAAACCCTTAGTGAGCCTATCTTCTTTGTTTGTGATTAAGTACTTCAGTCAGGAAACAAAGGCATGAATCATTGTAAATGATACACTTTCTTATTAGCTGATACAGTAACTTCTCCAACATTCACATTTTTTTTTTAATTGCCTTGAAAAGAGTTGCCATTGCTAAACTGTTGAGGACAGGGCTTGGAAAAATCCACGATAAGTAAATGCATGGAAGAACTCTGAAAACTCAGTGCCTCCTATTTTCTAGTGTCAAAGATAAAAGCAGATTAATAGTTTAATTAAACATGTTAGAGATTCTGGGTATTGTAGCTATTACACCTTTGACTTCATGTAGGACTGCCAGAGACGCAGGGAGGATGAGTACTGAGGTTACATATTTATGAAGCACGGCTGACTTGAAAAGCATACCAAGCTAGACAGAACTTGTAATTAACCAAAAGATTCAGTAAATTATGAGATCAATAAAATTTCCTGGGTGCCATACTTTTTAGAACTAGTTAGTGCATTTCTAATTTATTGACAAAAACTTCAGGGACTTGCAGGGAAGATAAATAAAAAGGCTTGGATGTAAAAATAAATATATATGCTTGACAAATCTGAAATACACTGTTTACAGCTAATGAGGAAGCAACTGTGCATTTTGCTGCATGCTTTATATCTAGAGTAGGGCAGAACATTAAAACCAATATAACTGATAACCCTGATAACCTTGGTGCAGACAGCATAAGCCTACATTTCCTATTATTCCCCAGAGATGGGTTAATTAATGCTTGTCAAAACCAGAGCGATCCCCTGCTGTAAAACTAAAAGTAATGGAGAGGCCATGAATGGCTTGACTCCGCTCCAAAACCATTTCTCATCTATTTGGGAGAAAAATACTGCATACATTTCTATATGCAGTATATATACTTCCTTAATCCCAGGTACCTCAAAAACAAACACAAACATTATCTTTGTTGATTTTGTTATCTTTGCTTCAGCAAACATTTATGAAATGCCATGTGGGAATCCAGAGAATAAAAATGCATACTTTGAGAGTTCACAGTTTAGTAGGGAACAGACAGAAGAGACATTCCAACTCAATGATTATATGGGAAAATGCACAATGAGTTATGAGGATACAAAGTTGTGCACCTATTTGAATGTGGCAGGGAGGTCAAGAGGCAGAATGGATAAGAGGCAACAAAGGTAATAATACCTATATTATTGCTGACCAGCCTATTTCACAGAGAAACTCTTTTATAAGACTGATTTAGAGGGCCTTCATACCCAGTGCTGCTCCCTATCAGATTGCCTCTCCCTTACTCCTCTTTCTTGACTAGCTCATATGCATCCTGCAAGTTTCACCTCCAGGAACATCTTTCCATTGAGGCCTTTTATGACTCACTTCCAATTTATATTTAGTTCTAAATCTTGACCCTTCAATGTCAATTCTCTCTTAGATCTACCTATTCTCCTTATTGGTTTTACCATATTTTTAATAAAAAATATTATTTATTTTGATGGTTGTTTATCTTCATAATCAAGTGTGGTTCATGGACCATATCACCATAACCTGGAAAGTGATTAGGAACACAGAGCCTCCACTCCCACACCACACTTACTGAGTTCGAATCTGTAGTTTAATAAAATCTGTGAGTGATTCATATGCACATTAAAGTTTAAGAAGAAAAGATTTTGAATTCTTCATATTTCAATATAGTAGCCACAACTCACATGTGGCTATTCAAGTTAAAATTAATTATAATTTTAAAATCAAATTTTCACTAGTTGTATTTCACATGTGCAAGAGCTACATATAGCTAATGGTTAATGCATTGGACAGTGCAGCTAGAGGCATTTATATCATGGCAGAAAATTCTATTGAATGTGATAGACTATAAGTCCTTTGAGAGCTGGGCCATTTTTTCTCACTACAGAACACTCAGCACCTATAGTGCCTAGAACACTGAGGACAGGCATGTAAAGTTTCTCTTAAATATAATGAATGAAAGTATGTTAAAATATCTAGCCCACAGAAGGTGCACAATAAATGCTATTTCCTTTCCCTGTTGCCTGTGACCTTCAAACATTCTCTGGGACATGAACCATGGACAGCTGCTAAGTAAACTATATCATAAGTTTTTCTTTTTTTTAACAGAGATTTTGGGTTTGCTATTCTGGAGGTTGGGATTTAGTAGAACTGAGGGGTCATAGTTCTAACACTTGAGTCAGTCACCTATTTTTAGATCTGGTTGTCTGGATATTGAAATTCCATCCTTTCTCCAAAAGCTTGCTTCATTTTTCCTCTTTGATGGATATCTAGTAAAATTAATTTGGAATTTCTTTAAGTGAAGTATCAGAATTTTCATAAGCAAGTGCCATAAAACTCAACTCAAGCTGTCTTAAGAAAATAAAAGGTGATATGTTGACTCTAATATCTGAAAAGGCTGGGGGTGGAGATTAGAATCAGATGTCAGCAGGATCTGATCTCTTCCCACTTTTTTCAGTATGAATTTCTTGTACGTCACATTTATTCTGGAGTCCCATGTGGTAGAAAGATGGTGGCCAAGATCTCTAGGTCTCTCTTGTTCTAGGTCACATCCAGCAGGAAAGGACAGATAGCTTCTATCTCAAAAGTCTCAGTGAAAGTTATATTGCACACTATTGGCTTTGACTAGGGAACATTCCATCTTTGACCAACTACAATGACCAGAATAGTTGTGGTGATTGGCTGGACCTAAGTCACATGTACATTCCCAAGCTAACCTCATCGGAAGAATTATGGAGTAAGAGTAAAAGAGAGGGTATGGTTCCCCAGGAGAAAAATCAGTATATTGCCATCAGTAGGAAAATGAATGGGGTTCTAGGTGATGAAAACAGCAGATGTCTACTACATGCCACTTCCTTTAAAGTAAATGAATGAATAAGAGTATAAACAAACAAATAAATATGTGTGTGTGTGTGTGTGCGCGCATGTGTGCTTGTATAAAAGAACAGATTTTGAAATTGAGCTAGGCTGTTTACCTAACAATAATCACTATTTATGGCTATGCAAATTCTTGACATGAAAAGTGAAGAATTTATAACGTAGGCCCAAAGCCAATTATAATTATTAATATTAATAGGATTTAAATATCCGTTCCTTCATCAGTGTACTGACAATTCATAAGCGTAGTCTAAATTTAGTCCAGGCTCAAAGGAGACTCTGCTTCATGTTGCCAGCCTAAGCTTTACTATCTCCTTTTGATTTAAGCAGCTTAGTGCACCCCTGGTCCTTCTCAGTATCCTGTGTCTCTGTTTGCTATAGTGGATCAGAGGCTCAGGTTACTAACAGGTCTTTCCGACCCTGAAGGAATAATTTTTTTTTTTTATGAAATGTTATTGTGTTGCCTCTCTGGGGCAATATTTTTAGTTGATAAGGCACATTGGGACACAATTAAATAATTCAGTCCAATAATTCAATGTAAAACTACAAGACATTGCTAAGACCTCGGCAATGACAGCAAATATTCAGAACCTAATTTTGAGGCAAGGAGTTCACAGGCTCAACATCATTTGTTAATAGTGCTCACAGATTTTAGATCTAGGCATTTTACCATGAATAACGGGACCTGATCCATTGTGTGTTTTGTTCAAATGAATGTCCCCTGATACTACCTGATATTGTTGATAAAGGCCTTCTAGATGCCACTTGCTAGGCAAGTGATATTTTTTTCGCAGTCATGAGATACTAGAGCTAGAAGAAGCTCTAGGTATGAGCTAGTAGGTATTTTCAAATCTTGCCCTACTGAGTCCTAAAGGGCTTCATGGACATTGTTAGAGAGGTCCCCTCAGGTGAGGGAGAGCCAAGCAGGCAGTGATTTTCTCCCTAACCATCCCATTAACTATAGAATTTGGTGTTTGATTTATTTTACTTCTGGAGTTTGATCTATGATTTTTTTTATTAAATAAAAATTTCAGTTGTTTTCAATGTGTAGCCATCTAATGAAATCTATTAAAAATGATAATGCGGATCTGCATGCACTGATATGCAATGATGTCCAAAATTGCCAGGTGAAAAGAAAACAAGATGAGGAAAGCTCTGAATATATGTACTTATATTTAAAAATGGACAAACAAACAAAAATAAATAAATAACTTTGAATGGAAAAATTCTAGAAAGATATGCAAGAAACTGGTGCCAGTAGTCTCTGGGGCAGAGTACTGAAGGACAGATCAGAGGAGAATTGGTACTTACTTTCCTTTATATACTTCTGTATTATCTGAAGCCTTTGTTTTTATTTCTTTTTTTAAGTGCATCTCCAAAATGTTTTAAAACTACTGATTTAGCTTAATCATTTCATTTTATGGACAATATGACAGTCCTTGATCAGGTCTACCCGGACATAGATTCTAAGGCAGAGGGAGGTTACATGAGGATGGCTCTGGCCATCAGGCCTGTGAGAGCTTCATGGAAGAATTTCTGCCTCACATGGAAACACAGGCACTATCAAAGTTTCCTCTTGGCAAAGTAAAAATAGCAAACCTGGGTCCTTTTTTCTTAGCAGCCTTTCAAATCTACAAGATTCCTTATTCAAGACAGACTGCTTACCTCCATACTGGGCATGAATCCAGGAGAAACCAAAGGCCGATACTACGAAGCTGTATTCACTCAAAAGTATCCCTGGTTTAGCTGATCTCATGTCCTTCGTGATACTCAATGACACTTCTGATGAGCACTGTTCAGGGCCACTGAATTTCTTTTTCATGCTTTTAATCATTAGGGTATAATTGTGATATTCCTCCATTGGTATCAAGGCACATGGCAGTTTGACATTTCAGGGGACAATGTCATGCCAGTCAGAATTTTCTTTGCATTAGTGGCTGAAATTCATAGGTATTCCAAAATTCTAAGAGGGATGAATGACCATCTCACTATTTACCATCAGTCATTTTTGGATTTTTCTGTTTTAATCTTTTTAATCTAGACACTTGTTCCTGTTTTTTCTGCAAAGAAACACTTATCAGTCAGAAAAAGGTACTACTCTCTACTAACTAAAAGCAAAAGGGTCAAGGAAATCCCAATGTTCATTAACTGGGTGACTTTAAATCATTTACTTCAGTTTCTCATCTCTAAAATGGGAAAAATAAAAGTACTGGCTTCTCAGCTGTTGTGAGGATTAAATTAGATAAGGCACAGGAAGCCTTATCTTTCCTTTAATTAATAAACTGTCCACTTTTGAAATATTAGGGAGGATGGTGATGATGATGTATTTCCAGCTATGAGACACTATGACATTACTGACCATTTTAAGACCAGAGAAGATCTTGGGCACATAAATCAATTCAAGCCAGGTGAAAATTCCTAAGTGTTAAATAGGGAGCCTTGGCAATCATATAATGTAGGGAAATACAAAAATACACCCTACTATTTGCATGTACAAAATCATATCTACCAAAGGTGAAATATGTAAACTTCTATTATCTTACAAAATTATAATTCAGCAGACAATATTATCAGTAATTGTATATGAGTACTTTGCCCTCATTTCCACTCATGTACAATGTTTTCCCTTTATTCAAAGATCTCAGTTACAGCAAATTCATTAGTTATGAAATCAAAATAAACAACATAGTTGGACCTCACTCTTCTCATCTGTTAAAAGAAAGATTGGAAGAGTTCCAGTCAAGGAGGCAGAGTAGGTAAATGCTGTGTTTGCCTTTTCCCACAACCATACCAAATTACAACTGAACTGCAGAACAACCATCATTGTGAATCACCCGAAGTCTAGCTGAATAGAAATTCTATAACTAAGAATACATAGGAGAAGCCACATTAAGATTGATAAGAGGAGTGGAGATATGTAAGAGGTTATTTCCCACATCCATGTATGGTGATTAAAAATCAGGGTGGGATATCTCAGATGTGGAGATCCCCACTGAGAAGCGAGGAGTCTCAGCCCAACATGGGGCTCTCCAGCCCAGAGCTCCAGGGCTAGAGACAGAGTCTATATCACTTCTCACTACAAAAACCAGCAGAAAATGTGGCTGATTGAGATAGAGGACAGCTGGAATTCCAGGCATTCCTTTTAAAGGGTTCAGGCACAGACTTACTCACGGATGAACTCACTTGCTCTGAGCTCCAGAGCTGGGGCAGCAACTTAACAGATGGGAGGAACTGGATTATCCGGCTTCAGGGCAAGGATCGGAGGGTCAACTTTCTCCTAGACGGGAGTGCTGGAAGAAGCCATTGTCCCTTTGTTGAGCTCTCCACAACCAAAACTGCACACTTAGGTGGGCACCATATCTGAGACTCCATCAATCTAGCTAACATTGTTTGTCCTGCCCTGGTGAGTCCCTGATGCCCCTGACATACCCAAATTGCAGGCTCGAGCAAGCCAATTCCTGCGGCTTTTCTATACAATGGCCTATCTTGGCTCACACAGTGTACCTTCTTAAAATTTCTCAAAGGTTCACAAACCTCCAGAAAGCAGCATCTGGACTTGCTATACCCTGAACCTCTTACTAAGCAGCCCTAAGGTGACACTAATGGTAGCCAGACTTGGTTTGCAGCTTAACCTCTCCCAGATACCTCTAAGCCTAGTACAACTGGCAACCATTTGCAGATAACTTTGTAGATAATACCAAGTAGCCCTGGACAAGACATAGGAGGAAGTTGAACTTGGCATACAACTGCCAAGATGCCCCAGAACAAACACACCCAGTAGCCAACTTCAGACCTCACCAGAGCTCTACCCAACCACTTCCACAAACTACATACCCAAAGGGCAGATAGGACAGGCACCAGAGCCCTACTAAAGTGAATCAAGATCCATAGAGTCAGCCCCTGCATAACAACTCCTCCACTATAGTCAAAGACAGTCCTCACAATCAGCCTGAGAATCAATTATTCCCATTGACACATAAACAGCAACCAATGCTTGACTATAACAGGAGGACACACACAATCCATACAAGGTACACACCTGGAGCACCTGGCTCAGGTGATCAGAGAGACTGTGCTAGTAGGCCCCATAGGATATATAATATAAGGCCACTCTACTAAAATTGGAGACAAAGCAGTTCTACTTAATACACAGAAACAAACACAAGTAGGCAGCTAAAATGGGGAGACAAAGAAACATGTCCCAAGTGAAATAACACAACAAAGCTCCAGAAAAATGAACTAAACAAAATGGAGACAAGCAATCTATCAGATACAGAGTTCAAAACACTTGTTATAAGGATGCTCAGTGACCTTGGTGAGAACTTCAACAAAGATATAGAAAATGAAAAATAGGGATAGAAAATATTTTTAAAAAAAGTCAGAAATGAAGAATGAAATACCTGAAATAAAGAATACATTAGAGGAAATCCACAAAAGATTAGGTGAAGCAAAGAATAGAATGAACAATTTGGAAGATAAGGTAGCAGAAAATACCGATTAGAAAAGCAAAAAGAAGAAAAAGAATCTAAAATAATGAGGACAGTTTAAGAGCCTCTGGGACAACACCAACATTTGCATCATAGGGGTACAAGAAGGAGAAGAGAGAGAGAGAGAGCAAGGAATTGAAAACCTATTTAAAGAAATAATAATAGAAAACTTCCCTAATCTGGTAAAGGAAATTGACACACAAGTCCAGGAATCAAAGTGAGGTCTAAACAAGATGAACCCAAAGAGGCCCACACCAAGACTCATTATAACAAGAATGCCAGAGGTCAAAGACAAAGAGAGAATCTTAAAAGCAGCAGGAGAAAAGTAGTTAATTACCTACAAGGGAGCTCCCATGTGACTCTCAGCTAATTTCTCAACAGAAACTTTGCAGGTCAGAAGGGGTTGGCATGCAATATTCAACGAGATGAAAAGCAAGGACCTACAACCATGATTACCCCACCAAGAAAAACTATTGTTTAGAATCAAAGGCCAGACAAAGTGCTTTCCAGACCAAGAAAAGCTAAAGGGGTTTATCAACACAAAATCAGTATTACAGGAAATGGTGGAGGTACAAGAAGAAGAAGGAGGAGGAGGAGGAGGAGGAGGAGGAGGAGGAGGAGGAGGAGGAGGAGGAGGAGGAGAAGAAAGAAGAAGAAAAGAAGAAGAAGAAGAAGAAGAAGAAGAAGAAGAAGAAGAAGAAGAAGAAGAAGAAGAAGAAGAAGAAGAAGAAAATATCAGAAATATGAATGATAAAATGTCAATAACTATATATCTATCAACAATTATCTTAGGCATAAAGGGATTAAATGCTTCAATCAAAAGACAATGTGGCTGAATAGATAAGAAAATGGGATCTTTACATGTTCTGCCTATAAGAGACTCACTTTAGATAAAAAATGCACAGACTAAAAGAGATGGAAAAACTGAAAACAAACAAAAAGCTGGGGTATCAATATTTATACTAGACAAAATAATTTATAAAACAAAGACTATAACAAGAGACAAAGAAGGATGCAGTAATCCCACTTCAGGATATTTAACCAAACAAACCCAAAACACTACTTTGAAGGGATGTGTAAATCACATGTTCATTGTAACATTCTTTACAATAGCCAAGCTATGGAGGAAACCTGGGTGTCCATCAGAGGATGAATGGATAAAAAGAGATGGTACATATATACAATGGAATATTACTCAGCCAAAAAAAAAAAAGAATGAAATCATGCCATCTGCAAAAACACAGATGGACCTACAGGGTATTGTACTGAGTAAATCAGACAGAGAAAGAAAAATGCCATATGATTTCACTTACATCTGGAATCTAAAGACCAAAATAAACAAGCAAACAAAACAGAAACAAACTCATACCTACAGAGAACATTTTGAGGGTTACCAGATGAGAGGGGGGTTAGGGAAGTTATTGAAAAAGGAGATACAATTAAGAGGTACAAATGGTAGTTACAAAATAGTAATGGAAATGTAAAATATAGTGTAAGGAATATAGTTAATAGTACTGTAACAATTATGTATGTGTCAGATGGGTACTAGATTTATCAAGGTCATTACTTTGAAAGTTGTATAAAATGTCTAATCGCTGTGTACACTTGGAAGTAATATAATATTATA
Organism: Eonycteris spelaea; assembly: GCA_003508835.1. NCBI lineage: Eukaryota > Metazoa > Chordata > Mammalia > Chiroptera > Pteropodidae > Eonycteris > Eonycteris spelaea. Next base: position 4,557,193 of record PUFA01000057.1, on the reverse strand, counting down.
TATCAACTATAACTGAAAAATATATATTAAAAAATTAAAGTACATATTGGATATACACTATTTTAAGTCCCTTCTAGTTCTAAATTTCTATGGCTTCTCTAAAGCTGTTTCATGTTCTTAAGCTTTTAATGTTTACATGAGGCTAGATATTTGCCCTTTCTAGGTCACACTCTAATCAAATACACCTTCTTTCAAAGAGCAGATAATTAATGAAGGTTATTTACAGAAAAGTTAGTTACAAATAAATGCAAAAAAAAATGATAGTATTGTTAAATCATTATTTTGCTGATTTGTAGTTATTTGGACAAGACTCATGAATGGAAAATACAAGCTTTAGATTTGGATAAACAGTGATGCAATAATTCCCAAGTGTCACTCCACAGATTATTCACTAATTGCAGAAAGAAAAAAAAAAAAATATATATATATATATATCTTTATAACAGAGACAATCTGGTGGCCACCACCATAGCTAAGTGATCAAACAGCACCACTGATAATATTAAGAACCTCCTAATGTTAACAAATACACAGAACCACCTAAAACATTTTCTAGCCAAAAATATTAAACCTGAATCTAATCAAGCTTCAAGATGTAACTTCCAGTTTACAAGAAACGGAGGTTATAGAAGAGCACATTACACAGTTCCTTAAGGAAACAATCACAACAAATCCAGAATATTATTGGAATTTACAAAAGCAGAAGAGTACTGTTCTACATTAAAAGAAACTAAAGTAACACAAAAAATAAATGCAGTATTCACACCTTGATTGGATGATGGTTCAAAGAACAAAAATGAAAATTCATAAAAGGTTTGAGGCTCGATTCAGGAAATTTGAATATGACTGGGTATTAGAGGATACAAAATGTTTGTCCATTTTCAGCCATAACGATATTATGGCTGTGTAGCACAATATTATTTTTCTTTGAAGATGTATGCTAAAGTTTTTTGGTAAATTGTCATGATTTCTCCAATTTGCTTTCATAGGGATGATAGACAGACAGACACAGAGAGACAGACACAATATGGATGGAGGGATGAACAAATGAACAGATAGATGGACAGATGGATGGATATGTGCACAGATGTATGAAGAAAGAAGGAGGGCAAATAGACAAAATTCCAATTATTGAATCTATATAGAAGACATATATGTTTATCACACTATTCTTTAAACTTTTCTTAATGTTTGACAATTTTTATAATAAATAAATTGGGAGAAAAGTACCTTCCTCCATGAGAAATGATGCAAATGTAAGGGTGAGTGGGTCTCTTCAACAATGTAAAAGGGTCTTCCCCTATCATGCCCTTGTCACTCTGTGTTGCAGTTGTGCTTGTCCTCCACTAGATTGTGACCTTCTTGATGCCAAGGGCTAGGTCTGGGTTTGTCCTAGCTCCATTGTTTAGCACCAGTGCCCTGCTCATAACTAACATATAGCAAATATTCTTTAAGTTTCATTGAAATTTATGTACAGATTAACCACACAGACTGATTTGGAAAGCAACACATTTATTTTTGACACACAGCAATAAAAACAATAAAAATCCAGTGTTCAGAAAAAACTGAAACCAATAATAGAGTTAGAAAATTAATACATAAATCTTACCAGGGTCAAACAATTTTCTTAATATCTGGCAACAGAGTTTCTCCACAGGGAAGAAATGAATATTTGTTTACAGAGGTATTCTGATGAATAATTATTTATAAATAAGAGAGACACTAGAGAAGGCTGTGGAAGGATAAAGCGGAGATAAAGGAGGAGGGTTGGATCCCTCCAAATTAGAGATGAAAGGGTTAATTAATTGATTATTTATTTAGCTCTTTTCTCAACTTCTCTGAAGTTGCCTAAGGGCCAGGAGATTTCCTTTTTCTTTAATAAGGGGTGTCTAACACTCGATGTCAAATTATTTGCCTTTCCGGGATGTAAGCTGCTCTGTGTGTTCTAAAACTTCCAGTCCAGTAATGTAATGGGATATAAATCAATTTTATGAAAGTATTAAGAAATCAGATAAATGAAGATAAAAACCTCAGTTTAAATATAATTAAATACTTTGTTACTTATAAAGCTATTCATTTACTTTTCCATTTATCTTTACACTTTTTAAATTTAACTACCACACTTTTACTAACATTTTTATAGTATGAACTATTAAGTATATCTTAAAGAGAAACAAAATAGAGATGAATTGGGAGGCCAGTTCACTGAAGAGGGAGAACTTCACCAGATGGCATGACTTCCAAGGGGACCATTATAGGCTGGGGTCTGATTATAGACCTCTATTTTGTCAGGATACCCAGCAGTGAGGATGCTTATGAAATGATTCTCATATCCATAAACAAGAATGACACGTGTTTTATTCATAATCATAGAAATCTCTTGTCAGAATAACCATAGCTACCATATTTTCAGAATTTAAACCCCTGGGTGGAACAAACCAGAAATCAGAGGGCTGCTTAATATGCCTGAAAGCAGGACAAAGAAATAATATACTTCAAACTGGAAGTATGATTTGGTGGGCCATCTCAATTGCATAGCTTTTTTTTCCCCTATCTATAGACTGAAGAATACTTTCTGCCAGGTTTATGTAGGGTTGGAGAAACATTGACAAATTCTTACTCTTTGCTGATCACTTGAAGATGGAGTACAACCCAACTGCCTGATTTCAGTTTCCATTGTGGCTATCATATTATAGCCCTACTTCTCCAGATCCCCTTGCAAAATTCACTCTAATTTGCAAACATGATCCTGTTGGTTATCAGAGACTGTAGAGCAATTTTATATGAATATAGTTTAATTACAAGAGGCAAGTTGTAACCCCTTGTTATCAAGCTACTCTTTGAGAATAGGAGTATACCCTACTTCAATCAAGGTACCAGTCATCATGTACTATTACCCATACATTTAATTTTGAGTTTCTCAAAGCATATTAAGATAGTTTGAGAAATCATTCCTTTAGAAGAAACCTCACAACCAGTGTACAAACTTGTACGAACTCTTGATGAAGCTTGATTGAATTGAACATTAGCTCAAATACTCACCAATCATTTAGAGGCAAAACAGACAGCACTAGGACAGCAAATGCAATTATATCCTTTTCTAATTATCTTTAAAGTCTTTGAATTCTGATAAGGAGAAAGTCTATTCCCTTTTTTATTATTCAGTTCAACTCTATAATGCCACATTCACAGAAACCATACTATCATCTGCAGACACCATATCATACTTAGAAACAGCCTATAGCAGACTGAATTATTGTCACTAATTATTCTTCCCTTCTGTGTAATCAGTCTCTGCCTTGTGGCTCTGTAGTTCTTCCCACTAAAAGTAAAGTGTACCTCCCACATGCTGGCTTTAGGTTTGGCCATGTGATTTGTTGTGACCATTGGGATGATAGCAAACATGAGGCAAGCAGAAGCTAAAAATGTGTAATTGTGCATGTATCTTACACTTCTGCCATCTTAATGGAAAAGAGTTTATCCTGGTTAGCTGTTGCTCCTCTGTCTGAGGTGCCAGAATAAGCACATAAAGAGCAGTACTGAGAATAATTCACAGAGATGTGCCAAGCCCAGATGGACACACAGGTTAAGACAGTGCCATGGAGGCAAAACCTGCCTAGATTGCCAATCCCGGGCAATCCCCAGACACATGAGTGAGAATAAGTGATTGTGGGTTTAAGTCCGTGATGTCTAGGGGAGTGTTATGCAATAATAGCTGATTCATACATTGACTAAACTCATTGTACTCACCTCAATTTGGGGGCCTCAGTTACTTACTAAAAAAATATATATTTTTAAGCTACTTAAACCAAGTCCCATTAAAGAGAGAGTATCCACTCCGCTTACTGTGTAGGTTGCACTTGCTCTTGTTTTTGATCATTTCATCTAACCCTCTCTGTTGCTCAGTTCTTCCCCGAAGTTACAATTCTTCTTTTGTTCTTCATTTTTTTTCTTCAACAAAGTGAGAGTTGCTTGAACCTCCCAGAACTCTTGGTCATATTTATTGGAAAGTCACAACTGTTCACTCTAGCTGCGGACTCAAACTGAGGGTGATTTCTTTGATTTAGTCCCAGTGTTGACTGCTGATCTAAATTACCTAGCCGTCACACTCATGATTTATGATGCAGAGAGATTGACCAACTGATTTATACCTGTTCCTCACTGCAGCCTGAGAGTTATGTCTAATGGGGATACAGCCAAGACTTCCAGAGACAAGGATACCTGTGGAGCCATCATTACACACACCACTGTGATTGAATTTCAGCTCACATGAAAGTGTCATGCACTGCTATTGCCCTATTCCTGTTGTAGCAGTTGGTACATTAATGAGTGATACACTTATTGGTAAATAAGGATAAAAGGGTTAAATATTTGGTGATGGAAGGAAACCTACCTTTGAGTGGTGAACGCATAATGCAATATATATGACATTTTGTTAAACTGTGCACTTGAAACTTATTTTATTTTTTTAACCAATGTCATCCCAATAATTTTAATCAAAAAAAAAAAAAAGAAATAAGAGAATATGTGAGCTTAGTTTTGCTTCTCTTTTGTGAGTGAAGCAAGTGATTTTCTTATGCCCAGCTTATTTCCTCCTTTACTTTTTTTTTTGTCTAACTTCTTTAAGTATCTGTGTTTATTAACCTTATATTAAAGGGTAACAATAGAAAAAATGATTTTTTATTATGTAAACATTTGAGGACTTCAATAATAAGATATACCAGTAGGTAAAAGACAAGAAAAGAAAGGAACAAGAGACCAGGGTAGGATGAAAGTTTTACTATGCATTTATTCTTTCAAATAGTGCCATTATTTTTTGAGGGGCTACTATGCACTAGACACTATGCTAAGTACCAAAGATACAAAGAAAAACAAGACCTAATCTCAGCCTTTCTGAAACTCAACATCAATTATCGTAGCTCTCATGCTTTTCTATGACAAATGAATTCAAGAGCTAAATATCCATATTCCCAGGCCCCCTGCTCAGAGACACTCAAAATCTGGGTGGATACTAATTCCTGGGTAGAATCCAGGAATATTAATTTTACTAAAGATAATATTAACACATGTGCAGAGATTATACTCTGAATAATAACAGTCAAGTCAGTGTTAACCGGGTTCTGAAATGGTGTAAACCCAGGGATTAGATGAGTCCTTTTGGTTAGTCCAGACCAGTCTAGTGGTGGAAGGTATATAGCAACATCTAACTTTAGTGTGGGTACAGAGTAGGAAGTTTGTCAGATGAAAAAGAATAGCGAGGGGAAAATTATAAGGTGTTACTGAAAATATAAGAGAAAGTTGAAAAAGATAATATTAGAGAGGCAAACAAGGGTCAAATCACTAGAGATTTAATAACTCAACTGTGTTCATAACAATAGTTAAAACACGCATGAGCTGTAGACTACACCAAGAATGCGGCATGAATTATTTTATCTTTACAACATGGCTATTACGCAGATGACATCACTCTCCTAATTTCACAGAGGAGGAAACTGAGGTTTAAATGTTTGAGCTAGCTAGGGTCTCAATCTTGACCCTATTGTAATTCTGGGGCAGATGATTCTTTGATGTGGAAGGTTGTCTTGTGTATTGAAGGGTGTTTAACAGTATCCCTGGCCTCTCTACCCACTAGATCCCAGTAGTGCCCCCCCCCACTTCCACCACCCCTCCACACAGTGTGACAAAAAGTTCTCCAAACATTGCCAGAAGGCCCTGGAGGGGGAGGAAGGGGGTTAAAAGTAACTCTATCTGAGAACCACTTGTTTAAATCATTACAAATAAAGTCTCAGAAGTGGTAAGGCAGAATTTAGTGTTATTCTATTAATCTCCCAGCTTGCACTCAGAAACATTTGCTAAGAAAGTTAGCACAAAATAGAAATGATTAGATTAAAACTATGTTTCAAGAAAAAAAAACAGGTTAACATTTTTAATAATAAAAAAAAAAGATGAAGAATAGAATCTAAACATAGTATTTGTAGTCTTGAATGCATGGTTTGAACTGCAAATGGAGGTCTGAAGTTGGGGTAAAAAAGTCAGCACAGTCCTTGCCTGTGGTTTCTGCAATTTTACCCCATGATGCCTTAAAGTAAATGTGACATTACACACATTTTAGCATCTATTTCACAGCAGGAAGTGTAAGATAAAGAGGCTCAATCAGTATGTTAAAATAAGATCTGATGTAGGGGAAAGAGAGAAGCTTTCAAATCATAAGAAATATCATCTCAAGGAAATTAAAAGCCTGAAATATGGCATATGATTACTGACACCAAAATCCTGCTATTGCGCTTCTGAAGGACTTTTAGAGTTTCTTTCTCTTTGCCAAGTAAATCTGCAAAACTACATTGCTTTCCCAGGTGTCATTGTGCTTCAGTGGGAAAATTTGTGTGCATGGATATCATCATCAAACTTTCTCAACCGAAAATTTGTTGGAGAAAAATGAGTTGCTCAAATTAACAGCATGCCAAATAAAAACAATCTTGATGGTTACTTTTTCAAGCTTGTTTCCATCTTCCCAAGTAAACTGAAGAACATATTTGTACCATATAGATGTTATGGTTTGAATTCAATTAATCAATAATCATATCACACTGATACTTTTCCTTCCTTCCTTCCTTCCTTCCTTCCTTCCTTCCTTCCTTCCTTCCTTCCTTCCTTCCCTCCCTCTCTCCTACCCTTCATTAGGGGTTAGCTTAATACATATTTACTAAATGTTCACTGTATGTCAGGCACTCCATGAAGCTCTAGGGGTATATAATGGAGAGTCAAAATAGATGCATAAAACTTTAAATCTAGATGGTGAGGTAGATAGTAATAAAAATATCAGTCAAGCAAGGCAAATCTAAAATTCTAATGAGAGCTGTGGCAAATGGGTAACTGTTTCAATGAGAGCCTCTAATGGAGGACTTTCATTTCATCAGGAAGAAGGGAAACCTTCCCTGATTTAATATCTGAAGGATAAATAGGGAGTATCCACATGAGGAATAGGAAAGCATTTTATGCAGTCAAGACAATATTGGGGAAAAAAAAAAAAAGCCTCCGGTTGGTGGGGACATTGGAACATTTGAAGAACTAAAAGAAGGTGATTTTGGGTAGAAGGCACAGGACCAAGAACAGGATGGTGAGGTGGGTGGAGGAGGGCCTTGCTGGACCTCTGGTATAGACCATGTGTGGACTTTTGTCCTAACCCTAAGAGCAACAAGGCAATAGAAAACTTTTGCTATCTTGAAAGTTTTTTATTTGTTTCTATAGAAGACAGGCATGCACAAAGACAATAAATTATATGATGTGTAGAGCTTATCTTAAAAATAACTAGAAATAACCAAGGTGTCATATATTTACAAATGAAGACCTGAACAATGCATTTTATATTGTTTCATTTTTAAATTGGTTTCTAAGATCATGCACAGTAGGAAACAAGTATAGGCGTTCATTGCACACTATATCTCACTATACTTGGTTCTTCAAAAAGTGTTTTGATTTGATAGTACATGTGTGTCTATGATCAGTTTGGATTTAATCTTTGACAGTTAAAAATTGGAGGTAAATATTTTACTATGTGTTTTGATAATCTAGTTAAGCATACTTGATTCTTGGGTCACCTTTCTAGTCTATTCTAGCCAGGAGAATCAATATGATCCTGATGGGGTTGTTGTGGGTCCTTCAGTAACATACTAATCTTAGGAATCCTGAATTGCACTATTTTATCACTGGCGTTTCTTTAGCAAAACCTATCCCATGTAATCACATGGACTGGCTGGTTTGGTAGATGTAGTGGAGGTTGTTCTCACTAAGTATTTTCCCAGTGAAGACAAGCCACTACAATTTGTCTCTGGGGCTCATGGGTAGGAAATCCTGACTCTAATTTCTAGGCAGTTGAGAATTAAATTTTTGTATTTACCTAAGCTATAGTGGGGGATTTAGGCAAGGTATGTTAAAGTTTGTCAAGCAGAACTCCTACAGAGCTGAGTCGTGCAAAGTGCACACCATCTGGAAAATAATGTTTCTTTGGAAAGCAGATAATGTAAATAAAGGGTGCCCACAAAGGGCAGGTGGAGAGGGTACAGTGGATTGCATAGCCCAGTCAGTCAGGCAGTCAGTGATTGAAGAAGCTGATAGATAGATGTTGATAAAATGACCGCTGGTCTATGGGTCATCAGAGCTCCTCTTCATTGTTTTGAACCTCTTGACTTACCTCACCTTCCTCCTCCTCCATCCCTAGTCACAGATCTCTGAAGAGAAGCCTCCAGACTAGACCACACAGAGAGAGGCCCCCTGAACACTAAGACCCACTAACAAATGCCTCTTTTCTTGCCCAGTGAGTGATTCCAGCGCACATCCAGCAGTATCTGACAGCAATAATATAAAGCAAAACATATAAGAATCAACTGCATACAAGAAAAGCAGTAAGACATTTATGGAAGTTATGTGAAAATATCTAACTAGTTTCCTCCAACGATCCATAAGCATAATCACATAGTAAGCTTTGTGCTTCCATGAGAGATTGAGATGGCCAAGCATTGAATTTTTTTAGAATTTGATGAGTTTCACAGATTAGAAATGAAAATACTCGAGTAAAAAATGTTTCTGTTTTGTCTGCACTTTTATTTTTAAAAAGCAATTTTAAACATTATTTTAAATTTTTTTTAATAATTAATGATGATGATGATTAATATTATTATTAATAATGAATGTTGAGATAGCCAGGATTAGCTCCTTTAGGCAAATGTAGAAATAAAGGTTAAGAAAAAAATCTAGTAATCATCCTTAATCTACCTAAGATCACAAAACCAGTTATTAGGACTTATTAAATAGAGCCTGAGTTCCAACCTAAGAAGCTATTGGGTTCATAAAGCAATTTTTCTGTAACCCATTTAATTGTTAAGCACAATATAGATGTTGATATGTTTTTATCTTTTTAATCATTAGAGTTTAAGGATATTTTTAAGAATAAAAAAAAGTAACTTTTTGTTTTGTTTTATTAAGAATGTCTGAAAACTAACAAATCTGAACTGGTATTGATTTAAGGAAAGACAGTTTTATGAAAACCAGTCACGGGTCCTTGGAACTGCTTTCATTCACCCCCAGCAATACACAGCTGAATTAGATTTCTCTATACTATGGCTATGGTAAGCAACATGTTCTAACACTTGTGAAAAATAGAAAGAAAAAAAAGAATCAAAAGAATAAAAGAAATAATAAATAATATTGCTGTGATTTATTTTTTAAAATCTCATTTGTCACGTTATCGGGCATAGTCTAATACAGGAGAAATGGGTTTATTTACTGGATATAACAGATTTTACTCAACACTAATTTCAAAATTTTCCCTGTAGTCATTCAAACAACACATTCATTCATCTTTTCTTCCTTCCCTTCTTCTTCCTGTTGTTTCTTTCTTATTCTTATATGACTGCAATTATTCTTTCCTTCCTTTCTCCCTTCAGTCCTTCCTATATTCCTTCCATGACCATCGAATGAACCAAAAAGTTGAAGAGGCAAAGTTTCATAAATCAAATTGAAAATCTTTATTTTACCATACACTTACTTTTCAAAAAATAGCAAGATTATAATAAATTATCCTTTTGGGGGGGGGGTGTCTAATCTCTTTATATCTCATCTTATGTCAAAACTTGGTAGCAAGATCCATTCTCAGGGGCGGGATTAGAGCCATCATATTTAGTTAAATAATTTATATTTTATAAATCCTTGTGCAGATGAGTTAGCCAATTGGGGGCAACTGCATGCTATAGGGCTGTGTTGCATTTGGTCTATAGTCAGGCCCAAAAAACTCCCTTGTACTCCCTTTATTTAGCTCTGGCACAGAGCCTTGGCTGGGGACCTCTAGCCAGCTGATCTTCATTTACACTAAACCTTTTCCTTATTGGATACATATAAAAGGGGCCTGCAGCATCAGCTCTGGGGTTTGCCACAAATGATTCCAATTGTTCCCTTATCCAATATTCAGAGATAGGGCTCAGCCATTAGGCCCTTGAAAAGCAATATACAAACACTGGCTTCATGGACAAGATTAATAATAAGATACAGGTATCCTTTGGATGTCATACTTGAGTGATGCAAAAAGATAGCTGTCCTTAGTCTTGTTCTCACACATTTTATAATTAGTACATGTTTGTATTTCCTGCTTAAGGAGTGCAGGGCATAGCCGCAGCAATTCAAGACTCTGGAACTCACACAACCTGATTCTTTCTATTTTACTTCAGGAACTAGCTAGCCTTGTTATCAAAAGGAGAAGTCTTCTTCTGACAAGCTACTCAGTTAAAATTAAGGAACAGGTCACAATGGTATGCCTCACTACTGGGACCCCATAACGATTATACATCGCAACTTTCTACCACCACCACAATCTCAAAATTACCCCACACCTTGTGTTAGAAAGACTTGCATGTATAAAATAAAAATAACAGGAGAGTTAGATTAATTACAGTATTACTATTACTTGAAGATGGTTGCCGATGGTGCCTGTAAAGGTAATTTGCTAACATTCCCAGTTTAAAACTAAATGATGGTAAAGATTTAATCTTTTACAAAGAGGAGTTTTAAAAGAGCAGAAGATGAAAAAATGAATTATCTTTTCTGAGCTGCTCACTCTGTTTTACTTGCAAAAGATATGTGTCATATTCAGGGGCAAACATTACAAATCCAATCTACACACTTTTTACAAAGGCAGGCGGGGGAGAGAGGTGTGTGCACGTGTGTGTGTTGGGGGGGGAGTGTTCTTGAAAGTTTCCAGCATATGTTTTCTTTGACAAATGAAATAATAATAGAAAGCTGTGACACTAAAAAATATATAATTCTAAGAAATGTTGATGTGATTTTTCTACATATATATTTTTCTTCTTTTGTGGTAGGTGGTATAATTTTACACAACTTTTAAAAAGTGCAAGAAAGTCTATGAATAAGTTCTTTCAAATCTTTATGTCAGGGGAGCAACTTTTCAAAAGTTATTTTGAAGCCCAGGATTTTCTGCTCCCCACACCTAAACCCCAAACCACTTGTGAAAATTCAGTTTTTCAAACAAAGCCCAGCCCTATTACTTCCAGCTGTCTCTCTCTTGCCAAATGTCATAATATATACATATTCAATCTGTAAATCAAAAGAGAAAGGAGAGAAGAATGTAAAAGAAGTGGGACACTAAACTATAACATGTAATTTCTAAATACCTATATATTGAAAAATGTATTTGCGTGCATATCAGTTAACTCTCTATAATTATCAGGGTTGTCTTGTTTTACATATAAGTATTAAAGCCATTATCCATTCTCCTTGACATACAAACACACAAAACGAACAATACACACACATCCACACAATATGCACATATGTACAACACACACATGTACAACACACATATATACACACACACTGTTTGAAGCCACATATCCTTCAAGTGCTTAAAATTACTTCTTTACAACTGACCTCATAGTATTTCTATTAACTGCTACCTAAGTTGAAGCTTAGTGCAGTGCATATAGGAGCACAGTGACTTTACTGCCTTGGGCAGCCTCCACTTTAATCCCTCTAGTTGAGGAATTATCATATTCCATTATCAACAGTGAAGCTTTCAAAATTAGGCACTCTACATGCAGTGAAGGATGGGTCCCATCTCACAGGGACAAAGTAAGAGTTGGTTGGAATTTTCTTTCTGAGGCAAGTTAGTTAGGCTACAAGTGGTACTAATTGGCACCCTCACAAGTTATGACATTTGTGATCTGCTGCCAAAGGGCAAGAGACAGATGTGTAACTGCCTTTTCTTTCCTTGTTTAATACCAAACAGATGCCAAAGTAGTCATCTTCATTCTGGCCCTGACAACTTTGGGCCAGTTTAGATGACAGAGTTAACCATCTCCCCACCCCCAACTCAATCATTTTCAAGGTGGTACTTTGAATATGTTCAAATGTTGTGTAGAAAAAAAATAAAGTAGAGAGGTGCTGGGGGAAGAGGGAAGAGATATATACTGTGGTATATAATTTTGTGCAAGGAATTCTGAACTCCCATATCCTCTGATCCTTGGGCTCACTAGTCAAGTGAACAGTGTGAAGAGTAATTGATAGTGAAACATTTTAAGCTCTAGGGGGAGTTCATGGTGTCCACACATTTATTCCATTCTTGAGAAGGAGGTCATTGTGTCAAGGGTGAATCTTCTACCAGGAGAAGAAACTTATCTGATAATCTCTCTGCTCTTGACCTTTCTGGTTCTTTCTTGCTGCTTTCACTGAACTTCTGCATGCTGTGTGATTTTGTAACTGTTATCAATTCTAGTATCCCCTTTGTAGATGGCCGCATAAGATGGGGGACAGAGCAACCTGATGTTTGGGAGAGTTTCCACCCTGTCAACCTTGAAAAGTACAACATAACCAGGGAATGAGACCTGAAGTGGGATGTTTATCCTAACTCTTCCCTATTCTGAGGAAGATAGGTTATCTTCTCTTTTCCATGTTTTCTTGCTTGCTTTTTCCTCTCACATTTAGAGTGGGAACATCAAGAATGGAATCTAGGGAATAGCTGCCCTCAACTCCAGCCCCTAATTCTCAGATACCAGATAAAAGCTGAGGATCACAGGGCTTCCCAGTTCTCCAGAATGGGCACAGGATAGAGATTTGGAGTCAATGCTATAAAGATGGTTTATTTCTCAGTAGGTTCCTGTATTTACACCTCAATGACCCAGTGTACTTACTGGTGGGAAGTGCGAAATAATTCAAGGATGTGGAATCCTTTAATAGTCCTTGCAAAGACCTGACCATCAACAGTCATAGGACCCTAAAAGAGATAATGCTGATGTCCTATCATGGCTGAAGCTCTAAATAGCAGCCTAGAGCAAGTTTAGACTGATTTATGGAGACAATGACTAGATTTATGAGCTAACCAGATGGTGGAACAGTGGAATTCGGTAACAATGATTATCCTAACTAAATCAAATTGCTTCACATTCAAACTGAAACTGATGTTCTACTGATCCTACATATAGCCAAAATATTCATCTACTGTATGATAACTAATTTTGCCTGCATTAGCAGATACAGCATGTTTGTCTTTCTCCCTGGTAATAGAAATAATCTGTTTCTCACCTCTCTGTCACCCACAGTGTCATGAATGGAGTAAATGACTGAAAACTATTTATTCAATAAAAGACATAGCAATTATTGTACACAAATAAAAAGGGTGCTGATCTTTTTGGCCAAATCTACCTAGTAGTTTAGGATTTGAGCAGTGTTTGGGGTCTAGAGCTGGAACTGGAAATTAAGACTTCTTCTACTTCTGTCTTTTTCAACGTCATCTCTTTTAGGCCTTTCCAACTTGATTTTTTTTGGTCCCACTATTGTACTAGAGGAGATGATACAATTATCAGGCCAAATAACAATAACACAGTAATTATGATAGTAATATTAATTGTAGCTTTAGAGTTATAACAGTAATAATATACTATCTGTAAGGTATTATTCTGTGTACTTATATTCATATATTTAATCCTCATGACAATCCTGTGGAGGGCAGTATTTTTATCCCTCAATGTACCAATTTAATGAATGAGGAAACTGGGGAAGTAAGGGCAGGTGGAAGGAAGTAAGAACTCAAGGTGACATAGTTAAGAAGAGCTGGAAAATCACAAAACTCAAAATCAATAAAATTGATACCTGGAACATTTAGTATCTATGGGTTTCCATCTTGATTATTAACCCGAAAGTCCTTGATTAAGTAGGGTAAAGTTTTGCAAATGACGAAATATAAACCATGCTCAGTGTGAGACTTATACAGAAGTCACCCAGCTAGCGAGTGAACCTAGTCATTCACCCAGCAATCACTTCTCAGCACACATTCTTAGCTCTTTTTGATCCTTTCGATATCTCTGATTATAGAAAACATTCTCGTTCTCTTATGAAAAAAATGATAAAATCTTAGTGAAAGATAAAAAGATAAGTAATTATGATGTAAATACATGCAAAGCACATGCCTATCATTGAAAATATAAACCAGGATAAGTCAGCACAAGCACTTACATTTTCAAACTCTTAAATTTGAGATTTATTAGAGTTTGTGAGGATTATCTTATGTGGCTATAAAATGTCTACTGAAAGAGAAAGTAAGAAAAAGACTTTTTATAAATCATCATGAGGCATGTGACCAATGATAAGTGCTTGTTTCTGTCTAAAAATCAGATATAATTTCTTATTATGATGCTTAGCAAATTCTGTTAGCAACTTTCTGAGCCAAGCATAAGAAATAGACCTCTCATGGCAATACCATGAGTCTGTCTCCTACTTTCTTCCCATTAGCCTCAATGGAGCTGCCATTCCCACCATTAAAGCCACTATTTTAAAGCTGTTTCTGGAAGCTTCCTACTACAATGCAAAGCACTTACGGAAAGATAATCAAGCAACCCAACATCAAGTAACTAATTTGCAAAACCATTTAGCAGATAACTTCATCAATGCTCCAATAGAAAATAAAATATTCAAGATCAAGACAAGTGGGATTGAATCAATCATTGTAGAGCATGGGGCACATGAAGATAAGCACATGTCCAGGAAGAACCTGAAGTGAAGGTCCTCTGAAAAAGCCTTGACATGGAGGTGACATGATGAAAAAGATCACTGGTGAAGCACCTGCCAGGCGCCACCTCTTTGCGTACTATGGACCATGTTAAATTGTGTGTATGATGCAGGTATGATGGGCAGATACATCTGAGAGCCTAAATTAAAAGCAAACAACTACAAAGCTGAATTTAATAAAGCAAACTTTGCCCAAAACCCTAGAACTTAGTGCAAGTTCTGGGTCATAAAGCACATGTTGGCTAGCATTAAGACCCCTTTCTGCTTTCATTCCTAATTAATTATAGATGTTGGGTCTATAAGATCCTTTGTTAGAAATAATTAAATAATAAATGTCTATAAAGCAGTTTTCATGCTGAGCCTAATAAGAACAAACTCCACAGAAATCCAATTTAAACACTATTGCTTTTCTGAGCCAGAATTAAATTGGATTTGAGTTTCTGAATTCGTTGGCAAAAGAATCAACCATCGCATGGGTGGATTTGGCATGGTGACTGCATTTGGGGCCAGCTGCACAGATATATTGTTTGCCTCAGAAGTTGGTATTCCCCAAACATGGCCTCAGAAACAAAACATGGGACTGACTATTTTCAGATTCTTAGAGTGTCATGAAATTCTTAAAAATATGCTCCCACCAAAAATAACTTTCATTCACTTCAGTTTCAAAAAGTAATAAACAAGAGACCTCTAAGAAAAGGATGTTCCAAAAGCAAGTAGAAAGGCTAGGATGCACCAGTTCTGTAAAGATGAGAGGATCGTTGTCAGGTTATACCGATGGTACCCATGTGGTCAACAGAAGAGAGCCTTTGGAAGACAGAGATGTTAGACAGTGAGCACAAAGGGTCCTTGGATTTCATGTTATACCTTGTTTCCCCTGATTTAACATCTTTTCCATGCTAGATCACGTTTAAATTCACTGAATAGCAAACAAACAAAAAATAAAACTCTTTTGTGCTATTAAATGTCAGCCCAGCTTGCTAACCAGCAGTATCATTGACTTTAACTGCTAAATGGTGTTCAGAAAACAAGTGTGCAATTTAATTTTGATGTTATTTTATAAAAAGTGACTGGAAAAAAAATATAGTATATATTCATAAATGCTACAACTGGGACAAAGATGGTCATTTTCAGTCTAAACTAAAGCAAAGATTTGCCCAAATCATAAGCATGTTGGATTGACTGGTTGGCTTTGAGTGTTTGCCAAGTGAAAGAATACAATTGAGGAGGCATTAAAAGTGTGAGAGAAATGTCAAAGAAAGAGGAGGTAGTTAAGGAGAAAATAGAGAAATCAGATACTGGAAAACAGCATAAAAATTTCTTTTTCAGAAACCCAAAAGCAGAGAAGAGCATCCTATTCCACAGAACTATTGATACAATTACTATACATTGTCCTTTATCAAAAGGAAAGAAAAGTTGGTGCTCAGCTTTCTTATGATCATTTTTTCCAGAACTGATTGGATTCCATTAAAGCCAGCATCACTGATCTTCCACGCATTCCCTGCTTAATTCCTTTGCACAAACCGGAAGCAGCAAGTCTTCCCTCAGAATGTAAATACTAATTTCCCTTTGTCTACTAATGGTCACATCAAGTAAGCAGAGAGAACGATGTTAAGGCAAGATATTGCTTTACAATATTAATTTTTGTTATCTATATTTAACAGTGAATCATCATTCTTAAATAATCATGTGTGTTTCATAGCATGTAATGGAGAAGGAAAATATATACATATAGTTGCCCTCCCTTATCCACAGGGGATACCAATGAATGCCTGAAATCACAGATAATACCAAATTTTGTATATACTACATTTCTTTCCACCATTTTTACCTATGATAAAGTTCAATTTATAAATCAGGCACAGTAAAAGATTAACAACAAAAACTAATAATAAAATAGAACAATTATATAACATACTATAATATCAGTTATATGAATGTGGTCTCTTATTGCACTGTACTAACCCTTCTTCTTGTGATGATGGAAGATGATGCAATGCTTATATGATGAGATGAAGTGATGTCAACGTCACAGACATTGTAATGCAGCATTAGACTACTAGGGTCATGGGCTGCATAACGACTTTTCAATCAAGGACGGACTATATACAGTGTTCCCATAATATTATAATGAAGCTGAAAAATTCCTATCACTTAGTAAATAATAGCCTACATAGTACCACATTAATGCTGTGTTGTTTATTCACAGTACTGTTATCAGCCATAAATGTCTGGGGGCACTCACCTGGTCTCCCATGACCTTCCCACAGACATCTTCCCTTTCCAAACCAATGTTACAACTGGACCAACCCTTGTGGTTCTTATTAGGAATCCAAGACATCATTCAGCAATAACCTTTAGGGAACTTAGAAGAATAAAAGAGTTTATTACTTATAGACCCTGGAGCCAGAATATACATGGCATGCCAGGCAGCACATAGGGAAGACACAGAAGGAGAATGGTGGGGCCAGAGAGGAAGACAGACAGACAGAAAGCAAGTGCCAGTGTACATGTGAGCGGGCACACACTGGTCTGGGTTTCTGCTTTTGTTGGGGTCCAGGGTAGGAGCCTAGGGTTTCATGGGCCTACTCTGTATTGGTAAATTTAAAACATAAGAGTGGAATTTAAAGCACAGGAAGAGAACAAAACCAAGTAATCCAGATGATGAGTTATTAAAATCAACCAAGATCTCAGACAAAGGAGCCTCAATGGAGAAAGAAGTCTGGCTCTTTACTTAATCCTGTGGCTGGCAATGTTTTTATTGAGATAGCTAGCTTTGAAGTGGATATCTGTTTGAAGTAGATGCCTAAGCAATCAAGGCTTAACTCAGGCACTTTGGTTATCAAAAAATAAAAAAAAAAATTAAAAAAGCTAACTGTTAGGCTTATGCTACAATTACTTATGTGTTGTTTGTGGGATCTACTGCATTGCCAATCTTGTAAAAGCAAAGCACGTACAATTGCAGTAGTATCCTATACCATTTAGGTTTTTGTAAATACACTCTAAGATGTTCTCATAATGACAAAATCACCAAACAAAGTATTTCTCAGAATACATCCCTACTGTTAAGCAGTGCATGACTGTATAAGGGTTACATGAACACAAACACTGGAATATCATGACAGTTGACCTGATAACCAAGATGGCTACTAAGTGACTAAAACTGGGGGATATACTGGATAAAGGGATGATTCACATCCCAGATGGGATGTGGGGGGACAGAGTGAGATTTCATCATGCTTCTTGGAACACTATGCAGTTTGAAACTTATGACTTATTTATTTCTGGAATTTTTCAGTTAATATTTTTGGATCTCAATTGATAATTGGTAACTGAAACTGCAGAAAGTGGATAAGGTGGTACTACTGTACCACAATTAAGGATTATAAAATATGTTTAACAATTTTAGAAACAAACCCATTGCTCAAATTTTGTTTATGTAACATCTTTAGATGTATTATGGAAGGTGTTCTTAAAAAGGAACAGATATTCTTAAACAACTTTGTAATAATATACAGTTGGATTTACTTCCAAGCTATAGGGGACATTGTGGCTTCCTCTCCCAATATCTATTCTACCCCATTCTCACTTGGTAGCAACCATGAAACCAAACTTTACTGACTCCATCTCCAGCTCAAATAATAGGTCCTAATTTGTCTAAGTCAGTCAGAGATTGGTTGAGGAATCCCAGGCCTAATCCAATTAGTCCATACCATCCCAATGACTTCTGTGATTGGTTCAAGAGTAGACAGTCATAGCATAATTGAGGACTTTAACTGGGATCTGGGAAGTAGATGTACTCTCTCCTTGGCCGTGAGATTTTAGTCTATGTGGCTTGGAAGAGCTGCTGCCATTTGATATCCTGAGGTAAGCCAAACTCTTAGAGCAGAGAGTAAGAAACAGAACTAGCCCTAGACACATTCTTGAATCCTAAATCAAACTATTCCTAAGTTGTTCTCCCTCTAAACTATCCAGTTACTTGAGTCAATAAATTATCTCTGTTACATAAGCCACTTAAATTAGGTTTTCTCTTTATGGGCTATTTTATAGAGTTTTAATAGGATACATTTAAATAAGTTTCTAATCCCTTTAGGACATTCCCCCCCCCCCATCTCCCAGTGGAACAATGTTATCCCTTCAATGGGCTTGTCAAGGAATTACTTTTAAGAAGAGTCACTTTTCCACTCATTCATTCATTCAATCATTAATTCATTTATCTAGTCATTCCTTCATTCAGTCAGCATTTGTTGAACATACTTTATGTGTGTCAGGCACCTTTGCATAAGGAAGATAGCAATGGAAAAAAAAATGACAAAGTCCCTGATACAATCCTATAACAAAATGAACAAAGAAATGATTCTAGAGTTTGTTAAATATTAAAGCTATCATGATAACCAAAGGTGATAGGGAAGACTGACAAACTATGAGGTTGATAGGAAGTATGAGAAACTATTATATAGAATGGTCAGGGAGGTTTTCACAATAATATGTTGGCATAGAGATGAAAAAGAAATGAGCAGTCCAGCCAGGCAAAGATGAGGGTGAGGGAAAACATTTCAGAAACAGATAGAGGAAGCTCAAAGTACTGTGAAATCTGTACTAGACACATTCAAGCAATAACAAGGGGCTTGTGGCTGGAATTCCTATAGAGAGATATGGTGCCTGTCAAATACTATGACCAATCCATCACCAAACCTTATTAAATCAACCATCTAAAATCATTTTAATCCATTTCTTCTTTTTTATTCCTGAAGCCATGGCTCACTTATTCATTAACTTCTTGGTGGCCACTATCTCCTCAATGCACCTTCCTCCCTGAGCCTTATACCTCTGCTATCATCCTTCACAGTTATCCAAGAACAATCTATAAATCTATGCAAGTGCGAAGAGAGTCCCCAGTTACAATTGTCTATTGTCTCTTCAATACTTATGTTAGTGACTTCAAAACTTTTATTTATCTTAACCCTATCAGTAAAAGCACTTAGCATGTAACTCTCATGCAAATTACATACTAGTGTTATTGTATATATGTATATAAAACAGGTATTGTGCTGGCTGGAAAATTACTGCTTGGCTACGTCCATGAGAACATAGGCTGTCACCCATAAGAACATAACATTCTAAACAAGCTTTCTGCTTCTGTAACTCCGCTTATGCACCTGACCTGTGAGTTGACAGGTGGTGAATAGAAGAAAGATAGATAGCCCTTTGTGTTGAGACAGAATAAAGAATGGGATTTGGGGCTTAAAGACCCTGTACCTCTACATTTTGGGGTTGCTTAATTTGGGGTCTGCGTACCCCTGGCAGACCCGGCTGGCTGAATAAAGAGTATTTCCTATAACTCACTGAGTTCTAGTGGTCCGTGTGTCTTTTGGGGGCCGACAACTACAACAGTATATTGTATTTATAATATATATATTACAAGTACTATTATGTATATAATATATACATATAGGTAATATAAGCTTTATCAAAAATTGAAACAGAAATACAAAAAAAAATAAATATAAATCTTAATATTATCTTTTTATGTATCATTATATACATCCTAATGTGGAGACTGCTGATTCTTTAATGTGGCATATTTTATAGCCCCTTGCTAATTCTGCCATGTCTTCTTTTGTCTCACATTTACAGTATAATAAAACCAAACTGTTTATAGCTCCCTATGCATAACCATCTTTGTTTCTTGCCTCCGTGCCTTGTTCAAGCTGTTCCTTCCACTTGTTATTTTCTCTTTCTATTCTACCTTTCTCTTTAACCTTTTAGAGTCTACTTAGCCAGCATATATTCCATAAATTATTCCATGACAATTGTACTTCAAGGTGGGTGAGGAGAACTTAATTTCCAATTTCCATAGCACTTCTGTCACATTCCTTTACTACATTATAGTTTCATGAACTGTTCTGGGTCTAGTTCCTGTTGGTTTGTGAATTTCTTGAAGGTAAAGTGTCTATTTCATCAACCTGTCATCAGTACTCAGGACAGCATTTGGTAAAAAATAGGTGCTCATGAAATATTTTGGGGAGGCGGGAAGAAGATGAATGAATAAATGACACCATAAAAGAAGAGGCAAAATGGTAAGATAAAAGAGACACAGTATGGGTCTGGACCTGGACCACCTGGGTTCTAAAACTGGCTCCACCATGTTCTTAATGTGTAATCTTAGCCAGGTGCCTTAATTTCTCTAAGCCTAAGCTGCTTTATCTGTGAAATAGGGGTCATATATTATTACTACATAGTTCGTAGCATTGTTTTCAGTATTAAAGGAGCTAATATATGAAGACTGAACACAAACTACCATTTTAGTATGTTTTAGCTACTCTCTATCAATAAAGGCGAAAACTCTTTCTTTGCTATTTATGATAGAGAGAAATTCAGTTTAGAGCTCCTCAGAGTTTAGTTCCTATTGAAGGTAATCTGTAATCTCATCATTAGACTAGTGTAGGTCCTGACCACAGATTTTTTTAGATGATACACTAGTATATTTGCCATGAGTTAATATGTGATAATTCCAAATTCATCTTTGAGCTACCTCAAGGGTGTGCTGAAAGGAATAAGTGAGTAATAAGATGAGCCTAATTGCTCAGAAACATGGGGAAGTCCGATATAATTTGTACAAGAAATGCTGAGGAGGAGGAGCAGGAGTGAGGTAGTATAAACCTAGTGCCATTAAAAAAATGTTGACTAGAAGGGAATATTAATCATTCTTTTGTAATTTGTATAATATGGGTTTGTGAACAGCAAATAATACTTCTGAAAGCCTTGCCTACCATTATATGGTATGTGTATGTGATTTCAAAATTAGCTTGCCTGCTAAGTTACCTCAATTCAACAGAGTGTAACTAAGCCAAAAGGGTGAGTGCAATGCACTAAATATATTTTTCTTGAAAATGTAGGCTTAACCATGCATTTAGCCTGTCTTTAATACCACATATTATATATTTACATGCTTTGCCTTATTACTTCCAGCTTACTTAAGTTCCAACTAAATTCCAAACTAAGTTTCAACTAAGTCAAAATATAATAATGGTGTGTACTCAGTAAGATTTTTTCAGAGATTTAACAGGCGAAGTCAGGTAAGACCATCAGAGAAGTTTGCCTTACATTTTGAGAGACATTTCCTTAGGGAACTCATGAGATTTCTACCCACCTACTTTATCCCTGATTAAAAACAAACAAAAAAACATTATTTATTATTTATTATTTTTGGCTCCTAAAATACTTATTATTTATTTATTTATTTATTTATTTATTTATTTTATGTTTATATTTATTTATTTTATGGTAACATTGGTTAACAAAATCCAATAAGTTTCAGCTGTACACTTTAACAATAAGGCGTATGTGTGTGTGTGTGTGTGTGTGTGTGTATGTATATATGTGTGTGTGTGTGTGTGTATACATATATATATATATGTATATTTATACTGTGTGCTCACCTCCCATAGTTAGATTTCTTTCTGTCACCACATATTTGACCCCTTTACCCCATCTACTTTCCCCCTCTTCCCATCCCCCTACCCTCTGGTAACCACTAGTCTATAGTCCATGTCCATGAGTTTCTGTTCATTTGTCCTGTTCATTTGTTGCATTTAGATTTATATCCCATGTATAAGTGATATCCTTTTTAAAAAGAGAGTATCCATAATATTTGTCTTTCCTCTGCCAGATTTTTCTTGTTTTTCTGTTTTAAAAATCTCAAGAGTAGAATATTCCCATGCAGGATGAGGCAGTGAACTTTTCTGAGTTTTCAGAGAAAATGATTTGTTATACAGAGACAACTCCTTAATACATTTCTTCAGGCCACCTTCAACCTATATCTCACCACCCTAGAATTCTAGGGAATGTTCAGATAATTGGAGAAAAAAACATGGTAGACAACATTATCCTGAAACAATGTCTAGATAGTTTCTGGGACAGATAAGCAAAATGAAAATTCCACATTCATCTCTGCAATGAATGAGGGGTTTAAGAATCTGTAATGACATGGTGACTCTCCTGGCTCAGTCACTGTCTGTAAGTTCACTCAAATAGGAGGCAACCATCCACCATTCTAGTGTAGCAGCTGCTGGATGGTTCAGGTAAGATACACAGATGGTCAAAGTCAAATCTCTGGTGAGCAATTTCCATCCTAAGGGATTTAAAGTCCCATCTTGAGCCAAGAAGAGAATCTGGTATAGCACTCCTAGAAGAAATTCAGGGTCAACCTCTCTTTTGCCTTTCTTACATGGACAGGACTAAAACATCCCAAGACAGAGAAACTGGGTCTGTGGCCAGATCAGCAGACAAATATAGGTTGTCAAGCCTCAGGCACAGGAAGTAAGATAAGAAGAGCAGAATTCACCAAATAAATAAATAAATAAATAAGGAACAAACTTCCCTCCAGCTCAAAGACAATCACTTATTTTGAGTCATCAAGATGTACTTTAAACATCATTATGTTGGAGAAAGTAGAGATAAAATCATCAAAGGCAAAGTGGTTCTTGAAGAGGAGAAAGCTTGTTATAAGGATGAACTTTGGAGTCAAATTCTGGGTGTACTTGAAAAAATTACTTAACCTCTTTAAGACTGATTACCCAGTCTGACATGGGATCAATTGTGAGAGTTGAATGAACTAATTCTTATAAAAATAAAACATTCAGTAGAGTAATGAATAAAAAAAATCTCAATAAAAAACTATTATTAGTAGTAGTAGTATCAAGATTAGGGAGTATTTATGTAAGAAAAGAGAAGGAGAGGGGCTATTAAGTGAAACGAGAAGGGGCAGGGTGAATGTAGGCACCATACAATGTCTATCTGACAATTAACAAGGTCCTCCCTGAACTCTGGGAATATGCCAAATAAATTAGACTTGAACCCTAGCTTTACAATCCACCAAGGGTCACCCGAGAAGGATTTGTAGAACAATTATATTAGGGGAGATTTAGATGCTTTTGGGGAGAATGTAATGATGTTAGACCTGAGTTTCCTGGTCTGTATCTCAGCTCTGTAATCTATTAGCTGTGCGACTTTGTGAGAGTTACTTTCTCTCTGTTAGCTATAATGGGGATACAGTACAAAGGGCTAGTTTCTTTCCTCCTCAGAAACAGAATTCCATATTTGTTGTAGGAAAGCGCATAGTTGCCCTAAGATTACTTTTGTCAGCTTGTCTTAGAAGTAGGTATAGTATGCATCTATATTCTGACAATAGAAACTTAATACAAAATATTTTGGGAACTATTATGAAACTTCTTAAAGAAATTAAGGCATTCACTTTTTTATTTCTTCTCTCATCAACCTGCCTAGAAACAGAAGTGATGGCTGGCCCCCTAGCAGTCATGTTGAACATGAAGATGGTAGAGCAGATGACAACTAGAACTACTGTAATAATTCTGAAAATCTTTTACATGAGAGCAACAAAAATTCCTACCTTGAGGCCACTGCTACTGAGATTTTCTGTCACATGCAACCAAACCCAAGTTCCAACTATGGCAAATATAGTAATAATGTGTATCTAATAAGGTTTTTGCAGTATTTAACAGGCTAAGCCAGGTAAGAAGCTAGCACATAGTCTGCTTTAATATATTCATAAAATCATTCATTCATTAAATATTTATCATACATATTCTGTTCCAAACCTTCTCCTCAGAATTTAATAGGCAATGGTCAATAAGACTGTAAGGTTAGCTCCATTAAGAGATCACATTCCAGGGAAGAGACATATGATAAACATGCAATGAAATAAATCAGTCTGACAGAAAATGGTACCCCATAGAAGAAAATTAATGGAATTTTAGGGTAGAAAGTAGTGTAATGAGAGAGGATGCTTTACAGTGATTAAAGATGGTCTTTTTGAGAAAATGACATTTCAAATACATGGAATAAGAAGGAGAGAATCAGATATATATTTTGGAGGAAGCACAATGCAGGTGGAGAAAAGTGTAAGTTGGAAGGCACTGAAGCAGGAAGATATCTAGGATTGGATCAAAAGAAGTCTTTCTGGCCACAGCCTCAAGAACAAGGTTAACGGTAGGGGCTGAGATTGAGATAGGCACAGGATAAGTCATATAGAACCCTGAAAAACTGGTAGAAGAGATACCCATAAATATACATCATGAGAGTAAAATCTAAAATCCAAGTCACCCCAAAATCCATGAGTGCAATTAAGCACTGCCACATGTTACTATACTTATTTCTTGCAGTGTTGAGAAACTTCTTCCACATTTAAAGCTAAGTGGCTAAATGTCTCAACAAGATGTTTGATTGGTGTCAAGGTATAGGTCCATGTGTGGTTGGAGCTAATGAAGCAGTCCCTTATCCCTCAAGCTCCAGCTGCTGCAGGATGTCCGAGGCAAAGAGTTGAAATGCAAAGGATATCTTGTACTATGAGCCCAAACAAATGTCATGTATGTGTGGGAATGGGTTAGGATACATTGATTTAGAGAAGAAAGTGTAGACAACAGAGTACACACACACACACACACACACACACACACACACACACACACACGATAGGTTGGAGATCTTACAATCTTACAGAGCCCAGCAGTTGCTCTGGGAAGAAACATTCTAGCACAGAGAGAATCACTTGTATTTTTATTTTGTTTTGTTTGTTTGTTGTGGAAGTGTGTGTAGTGTGTGTGTGTGTGTGTGTGTGTGTGTGTGTGTGAGAGAGAGAGAGAGAGAGAGAGAGAGAGAGAGAGAGAGAGAGAGAGAGAGAGAGAGAGGGAGAGAGAGAGAGAGGAAGAAGAAGAAAAGAAGAAGAGAGAGAGAGACAGGAACACAGGCACATAATCACCTCTTCCTTTCCTTCTTTATTTTAGTCTAACAACAAATCAGAGAGAAAAACAACTTAATGATGTGATATTTTGCTTTGAAGGGGCACAGATATTCTTTACCTGGGGAAATTGATACTGTACCATTAAGAACACTCACAGAAGGTTAAATCCACACACCATCTAATAGGAAAAGTTAAGAAGAATGAGAATAAGAAAGAGTTGCTGGGATCGATTCCAGATCTGCTTGCTTTATGATGCTTGTAATTGTTTGTTCAAGGATTCCTGTATAGATTGTTTTTCCATGATACTATCTCTCCTTTCTAATATAAATGAAGACAGAACGCTAGACTATTGCCACTGCCACCGCTGTTATTTAGGAATGAGCTGCTCTGATTTGAAAACTTCTATTATTTTGTGGCTCACATTATCACCAGATATGGAATCTTTTGTAAGCTTGGGAGACCTTGCCTTCCTTTATGCTCTTCTTTACTGTCTCCCTACAAATACTGAGCAGACAAGATAAAAATAAGTTTTCCAATATTGTCTCTAGAATCTTAAGGCTTCTTAACCCAAAAGGCACTGTTGTAGCTAAGCCAGCTTTGGGCCATTTAGAAATGGGGAGATTTTGAAATGTGTGTGTGTGTGTGAGTGTGTGTGTGTGTGTGTGTGTGTGTGTGTGATACACTAATGTGAGTCTTACTGTTTTATGACTCACAATGATTTTTTTAAAGGATTTTAGTGAGGAAAAAATACATGGAAGAAATTTTCATTTGACAATGACTAGGGCTATTATTGGCAAGGAGACAAAAGAAATCTTTGGCAATATAATAAAACTTAAATGTTATACATTTTCCTCCATCCAGCCTAATACTGTACTCACTGAAATTAACTCCAAAAAATATTAGTCTCTTGGGAAACAGCAAAGAAGCGTTGAGAGTTTTGTCTGTCAAAACCCAAATGCACACTCCATAATCTATCTTTTTGTTTGTACATCCTCCCCATCGATAATAGAACCCTTGTTCCTTTACATATCAGATTCCATAGATGGAAACAGAGCTTGTCTTTCTAAATCATGACAAAAGACACACAAGTCTGTGAAGATCATGGAATCTCCAGAAATTTGGCAAGGCATGAATTTCCACAGAGACATGGATCTCCATCCAGTTCTTCATATTCCTTCCATTAATCTGTACTATTCATTCTCAGCTGACTTTGCTTCATCTGTTGTTTTAATGCCAACACATTCTGTTCCAGTCTGACCCAAAATAACACTAAGACCCAAAGTACTGAGATGTAAGAGCAGAGATCTGCTCTTACTGAGTAGAAGAAAAAGAAAGAATGAGAAAAAGTAAGAATGAGGAGAGAGTAGGCAGAGTGATCAAAGGAGCTTGAGTTTTAAGTGGAGTAATAGTACTTTTAATGAAATGGGGAAAGACCCTCTGCAAGCCCCCACAATTAGCCTCTCTAATAAATTCTTTTATTTTCAATATAACTGCTTTGGCTGGATTGCTTATTTGTAAAATAATGTGTACAGCTATCAGGTTGTCTTGCCCATTGGACTGAAGGAAATGAAGCAAGTCTGAAATGTGAGACTTAAGTGAACTTAAAAGGAAAACTTCCAACAAGTCCACCTGTGGGTAGGCTGTGGGTTTGTCTTCTAGGGAGCAGGGCCCCTGCTTATCTAGCTCCACAAGACTGCAGGCCCAGCAGGACAGCCCTGTTTACATGTGGGACTTGGAAGCCTTCTGGGAAAGAGCCTTCCTAGGGGAAGAGAATGGAGCCTCTTGAGCCTTATGAAAAAAAATTTGATGGGAAGGGTAGTTCTGAGTACAATATAATGTCTGTCCTCCAAGGATCCCTTCAATACATGTTTAGGATGGAGGAAGGCTGTAAGAAAGTGATGGGGCAAGAAAACTAGAAAGGTCACTTAGCTATGTTCTCTGCTGGGAGTGTTGCCTGGTACCTTGTGTAATGTCTGGTAGAACAAAGGTGCTGGGGGGCCTCTGGATTTGCTGTGGCAGCAGGACATGCACACAGGGCTGGAGACACTGCCATCCATACCCCAAGAGCAGAGAAGTCATCTATGCATCCCGCTTGGCCACCTTCCAACCTCTCCTCAACTCTGTCACAATGTTTCTATGCACATTTCACTGTTTCTGTTCTCTCCATCTTTCTCATTACCTGCCACTGTCTGTCTCTCTCTCTCTCTCTCACCACCCTCTCGTCTTTTTATCTCCCTGTGCTGTCTCACTCACTATTTCTCTCTCTTAGGGCCTCTGTATCTGTCTCACTTTAGCTCTGCCTCTCTCTCCCTCATCATTTACTCCTCTCTTTTACCCCCCACCCTGTCACCATCTCTCTTCCTGCCTCTGTCTCTTTCCTTTTACTATCTATCTGTCTCTGTAGCAGGCTGCTGGGGGTGGAGAGGAGCCTTGAGGTTCCACTGAGCAAACATGGCTGAAGGGGCACTACCTCCTGGGAATACTGTCAGAGAAAGGGAGCATGGGCTGGAGAGAAACCCCCAAACCTAACTATGGCAGGTCTACGTTAGTGAGGAGTATATGCCTGTGATGACTCGGATCTGTGCTTGGCTCTGAGTGAGTGGAGCATTGTTGCAGCATCTTTGCCGAAGGCTCCTCAAGGTCATAAGTTTCCTACACTGGGGTTGGGGCTAGGGAGAGTAGAAAGTGGGACACTGGGCAGTCACAAGACACAGGTGACTTCAGATTTCAGAGAAAAGATACTGATGTGCTTTCATCTAACTACCTTCTCAAGAGCCTTGAAATTTTCTAGGATTAAGTGATAAAAGTCATGAGCTGCTCTGGTTATGAGTTCTTCCATCTGCCCCAACCTTCCCCACTCTCTCATTTTCCTCCGAAATACTTTCCTTGCATATAATTCAAATCCCTATCAGATTTGGTCTTTATTGTATTTTTTATTATTCATTCAGTACCACATCAGCCCCTCTTTCAGTGGGAGGTTTCCTTTGAAGTTGAGCTTCTCAGAAAGGGCTCCTTTGTGTCAGTATTCCTGTCACTGTGCCCAGAATTCATCTATACGGCAGCCAGAGACAGGCCCTGAACCTCCCCACTTATGCCTCTCTTAAATCTCAAATGTCTTCCAGCGGTGCCTTCCAGAAAGCATTTATCTGGGGTCTTTTAGGGAAAAAAAAAATGATACACCCAAATCACTGAGATTGTCAACCAGCTGTCCGCTCACACCCTGCTGACTTGAGAGTATTTAAACCTGGTCTTTGCTGGAATTGAGAATTTCTAAATAATCATTAAAATGTCCTCACTGGCCCGTAATTCATATGCTCTTTACTAACTCTTGAACCATGAAAAGTTAACCACCTGGCCCCTTTGCCCCAGTCAGCATGGTATTCTCTCCCATATAATTATCAGCTCTTAAATAGAATTCTGATTTTGTAGTGTTCTACTATCATATGAATTCAATAGCACTGGGCCATGGTGGTTATTGTTAGTAATCCGGATTTGTCAAAAGGAGAATCTAGGAACTTAATTAAGTTCCTGGAGACCCCTCAGCAAGTCAATACCCAAGACAAAGAAGGTCCAGTGCCCTCAGCTCTGAACCACAGTGCCCCCCTCCATGATGATTGCTGGCCTTGTCTAATGACCTGGAATTCTTTTCTGATGTAGATAGAAATTAGGCCCTATGACTTTCACCTTCTGTTAATATTTTTAGCTTTTAAAAAGCAGTTATTTCTTTTCCACTCCAAGCGCTCTTATATTTGGTACGCTTGAGTGAGTGGTGCGCCCTGTTAGGGGAAACAAAAATTGGCTTCTATTTCTGTTAAGATATTTTTATTTCTCCCTCTCCTGGAAAGAACGAAAACACACAGAGCGTTGGCAGGAGGGAAGAAAGTAACGGAGCCTGAAGCTGCCGTGTTTCTATGTGGAATGCAGCTCCATTTCCCTGATACCAAGGAGTTTTTCATGCCGGAGCCAGATTCTTCATGTTTGTTTTGTAGCCAGGTGGTGTGAAAGAATGTGCAGTTCATTCCAAGGGCACTCGGACAGAGTGTGTGCTTTAACCCAAGGGGTACAAACCTATAAAAAACATTTGGGCCTTCCAATACTTTCCTTTCACTAAAGAGTATAACCCACAGCATGGTCTTTAACTACATTAGAACATAATAAATCCAATAGGAAAATAGCCAAAGTAAGCCAAGACTTTTTGTAAATTTCAGTTACTTATTAGGCAAAGGTAGAAAGATAAGCAATAAGAATTCTCTTGTTTAGAACTTTAAAAATAATGAATGAAACTTCTGACTGATATTGAGGTAAAGAATACCCAAAACTTTAGCTCCCCAATCTTTTCCTCATCCTGTAGGTATGAAGGAGACAGGAAGGTACTGATCCCTAATCTGACCTTGGCCCATGTTCCCCATTCCTTTCTTTAATGTTCACCAATGCTGTGAACCTGCATTATGTCCCTATTCTCAAAAGTACATCAGCTGCTTGAACATTTTGAGATGAGCACCTTAGAAAATTTAGACTCTGTCTCAAGGACTGGGACAGCCAGTCTGAGACAACCCACTGGCCAGGCCAAATGGTGCTGACAGTTTGTCACCAGGTTCCTGGGTTTCCTTGGTTCTTAAGACTTTAGAGTGAGAGGCCGAGGGCACTTCCTCTCACTGCACTGTTGGGGAGCTGCAATGTCAACCACCATGTAGTCAATAAGAATAAGTAAATTAATCTACTTTACCTGAATTAAATTTTTTGATTTCACACTTTCCCCTATGAAGTAGACACTATTTTTTCTTTCATTTTACAGGTGGAAAAAGTGAAGTACAGAAGTAAAATAATATAGCAAGTAAATGGCACAGCTAGCATGTAAATCTAAACTGGCTGACTCTGGGTCATGTGTTAGAAAGGAAACAAGCAGCACCTTCCTGGGAAGCACACTTTACACTCCCGGGTAAGGAAGGCATTCTCACAGTCTGTGGAGCTGCATCCAGCTGCAGCACCTGTGTTTAACAGCCAGCACACCTTGCACAGGACTCCACTGTTGAAGCTACTTCCTGGAGCAGCCTAGCCCCATTCATCCCAGGCAGTTCTTTCTAGAAATCCCTTTTACCTCCCTGTTATTTCTGTTTTAGTTTCAGTACTTGCCCTCTGCCTCATCCATGTGACAACTCATTCCCTTCTGTTTGGCCCCCAGAGTCCAGGCAAAACATGTTTAGTCCTTTTATCTCTATATCTTATGAACCCTATGTTGGGTCTTCCCACAAGCTGAGCGCACTCTCACTTCTGAAAAGGGCAGTGCTCTCAGCCCTGGCTACTGTCCTCCAGATCCTCATTTGGCAAAGGGAAGAGTAGCACACTTCCTGCCCTATCGCCCTCCTCCTGTCTTGTCTTTTTTTTAAATTAGGCCACAAATGCTGAAAAACCCCGCCAAAGATGCACTTTGTCTTTCCAGAATCTACTTCTGCCACTGAAAGACTTAGGGGAAAAAAATCTTTCTGAAAAACACACAAACATCAAGGGGATCTGAAACATAAAACCCAACCTATCCAGGCAATAATTTTCCCCTCCGTGTTCTGATGAGGAATACAAAAATGAATGGATGAATGAAATGGGCTAAAGAATTGCTCCTACTCTATATCTATGTCCCAGGTGTGGCCACAGTGGTGTTGGCTGATGTGGGGTTGCTTCAGTGATACAGCTATTCCAACAAGTTGTCAAGGGTGTCGTATCTTATCCAATTCACCAATCATGTGCTCTCATGTTCTTTTAAGTCAGTGGCATTATAAATCTTTATTTAGGCTTTGTAAATTACTCCTGCCCTTGAAGATTTCCCAAATTTTTAATAGAAAGAGATATATTAAAATTGCTGCCCTTTGTATAATAGCTCTGCATACAAAGGAACCCAAATTCAAATACTGGCTCTGTCATTCCCTGGCTTTGTGACCCTGTATAAGTTACCCAATCTCATGAGACTCCATTTGCCTTGCATTTAGTAGGTGCTCAATAAATTGTAACTCTTTTGGTTTCTGTGGTTGTTATTACTGGTTTTTTTTTTTAATCAGTCAAGTTTGATTGCAGGCAATAGAAACCTAGTATTTCAAGCACAATGGTATTCAGTGAAGGAGATTAGTTTCTTGCAAAAAAAAAAAAAAAAAAAAACCTAGAAGGGATTAGGAGAAAGACACAAAATTGTAGCTGCGAAAGCTTTTGCTGTTGTTCCCATGACTGCTTCCAAATGTTCATCAGGCCAAGTGTGACAGCCACAACTATCTCAAAACACTCATTTCTGCATCAATCTTCAACAGTGGAAACGGCACCAAGAAGTTGGCTTCTGCCTCAGTTGTTTTCAGATTTCATTCAAGTGTATCTAATTGGCAGAACACATTTTGCATCCAGAACCCTAGCTTAAAGTAGTCTGAAAAGTTGTTTTTTAACTCTCAAGTCTTAGTGGCACAATAAATCACATAGAAAAAGGTAGTAGTGGATGCTGAGCGCTAATTGACAATATACATCATGTTACTCCTAGCCACCATCTCTACCATCAATAGAGCATATCCTTGGTAGCATTATCACAGCCATGGGGACAATTTGGTACAGAGTTTATAGCAATTTTAATCCCCATAAGGTAACTGATTTGGGTTTCTGATACTGCAAACTGTAACCATATATGGAGATTTTCTTTGTTTGACACTAATTGGACCACATGGAATCAGATGCTCAACCTTTCCGGGTTAACATTCTAATTCGAATAACAGAGTTTACCAGCCCTGAGTACAGAGTCACTTTCAGAATTGAATCAAACAGGTTCAGACTAAAGAAGTTTTGTGAATAATATATAAATACTTTCTGATTAAATATATTGTTTGGTGCTCAAATCACAGTTCACATGGGAAATCGACTCTTAGATCTATTCTTTATGTTAGGTATATGGACTCACACCCTATGAATCTTCATTGTCCACATCAATACTACATTATGCCAAATGGGAGATCACAGATAAGTGGAATCACAAGTAATTCCAACTGCTATTTTATCTTCTTCTCTAAGTGTTCAAGGAACTAGGAAATGCATGAATGACATTCTATGTGTCTATTGATCCTTTGTTCTCTCTGCTCCTTGACTGGCCTAAAAAACAATCCATTGGTAATAAGTAAGCAGAGAAGAAAAAAATGTAATAGATATTAAATTGGCAAAAGATAAACAATATGCGTTCATGGAACAGAGAAACTAAGAGGCATGAGATGAAATGAATCCTTCGAGTTTAGTAAATAGGAGCAATATCATTGAATACTGACTTATCAAACATGCTCAAGAAGTTAAACTCTTTCTTGCAAAGAGTCATGCAAAACCATTTACTGTGTAAATATTCCTAAACCATTTGTATGTAGACAAACATCTAATTTTGTATTTTGCTATACAAAGTAATAAGAAATAAACATTCATTTAAAATACTATTAACTTAATTATGGTAATAGATTCAGTGTAAACCCAGAAAATTATAGGCTGTTAATATTAGCTAGTTAAATTTTAAAATAACACATTGACTATTAATAGCGATGTAGCCCTGGTAATAACTAGATCATGACAGAGGAATAGTAAATATGTGTGAAGTAATCCAAAGAAAATTCAACAAATGCTGCTACAATGACTAATGAGACTTGTCATGGATAAAACAGCTCTACCTCACTAGATGAATTAATCAAAATACTTGTTGTCTGTTAATACGTCCTCTTAAGATAAAAGCCAAATCAAAGACCAAGGTTACACTTTGGCATCATGTCAGAAATTTTCCACTTCTGGGAATAAACTTGCTATTTCCCACTTGTCACACTAATGAAGTCCCTCAGGGAGATTCATGTTCATCTGCAATCATTATTTACATTTCCACTGGAACATAGCTGTTTTCTTACTTATGGTATTTACCTTAAGACTCAGTTTTGAAAATTGAAGAACACAGTGAAGTGACCTACATAGTGACCTTTGTAGTTGTTTTCATCTCATAATTTTGCCCCTTTCAATATAACTTTGAAATCAAAGAAACTAGTCACCTTTATTTCAACACATCAGTACTTCTTTAAATGGGAGAAGAAAAATAAATTATATAAATGCAATATCCACAAAGTTATCAGTGATATGTAAGTTATAAATCAAAGAGTAAATTGAAAGTAAGGTTAGTGGTTAAATCACTTCTGTCTTTGAAACCTGTAATTCATTTAAACAATAAAAAGCAAAGTTGTGGGGGCCTCTCTGAGTAAGTAGGTAGGTATAAATATGGAAAAATCAGTGGAAGGAAAAAAGGAAGGAATGAAGAGAAAATGAAAGAAGGAAGGAAGGAAAGAAGAGAGGGAGAGAAGGAAGGAGAAAGGAAGAAGGAAGGAAGAAGGAAGGAAGGAAGGAAGGAAGGAAGGAAGAAGGAAGGAAGGAAGGAAGGAAGGAAGGAAGGAGAAGGAGGAAGGAGGGGGAGGGAGGGAGGGAGGGGGAGGGAGGAGGGAGGGAGGAAGAAAAGAAGGAAGGAGAGACAAATGATTGTGTTGGTTTATGCTGGACCATTACTAAAACAGTCCACATTCATAGATGCTGGTTACACCCATGAAAACTTGAGTTATTACAGCAGTGTAGAAAACCCTTCATAACTGGGTTCTTTCCTACAACTCTTGTTCTGCACTCTTACCTTTGCCCTTAAATTTTCAAAAATACCAACCATTTGTTACTTTATATTGAAAATTCCTCTGTGAAATATTCACTAGTTCCCCCCCCCCTTTTTTGTATGTTTCTTTATTTGGACCAATTTCTTATTTTGTACATATTATACTATTTTGTATTCTATTGGGTTGTAATTGCATTACATTTATTTGTCCAAATCACTGCTAAACTATGAGCTACTCAGGGCAGGGATACTTTTTCTTATATCTGTTTGTATTACCAGAGCAAAGAGTATGTGCTCAGAAAATATTTGTTTAAAACAAAATGACTGTTACACTTATTTAATTTCCATTTGACTTTTTAAAAACACTTGCCTCTTGGAATACTCAGAATAGGCCAGATTTTTTAAAATTATCAATTTCTAGACTGTCCTCCAAATCAATGAAACCAAAATGTCTATGGGGTAAAAGGTGGACATTAGTATTTTTAAAAGATCTCTAGGTGATTCCAATATGCAGCAACGTTTGGAAACCAGTAGTTTGGGGCCATTTTCCAACCCGTCTTGGTGCTTTGTGTCAAAATGGTAAAAGGAATATTTCCATGACTAAGTCTTGCCTCTCCAATTATACTTCAGATGAAGGAGACACAAGCAAGACTGTGCAAGGTAGAGGAAGTTAAGAGTTCCAACAACTCCAACCCCTACCAAAGGCCCCACCCCGAGGCTCTTGACAACGTTCTTCTCTATTCCTTTGTGATGACTCTTAGAATCTATCTCTGGGATTTAAAGCAGGATTGAAAGGATGGATGCATTTAGATTATAAATTACTTTTCCTAGATGAAAAAATATGATTAAATAATTATTGATAACGAATCTGCTTTTACTCATTAAAGGAATGAATAATTAATAACATTATATTCTAGTCCTAGTTTCAATAGTTGAACAGACACTTCATATTTATTATTAGTCCAGTAGAAGAACATGGAGATAGACTTTTTTTTTTTTTTTTTTTTTTTTTTTTTTTTTTTTTACTGAAGTCTCTTAAAAATGTATTTAGGGAGATGAAATGACTTGCAACATCCCTCTGCAAGCACTTGGCAGTATGTAAACTCTTCCTTCCTGTATGTGGATGGCGATGCCTTCACATAGTATGTCCCTCACATTTGGTTAGTTTGAGACTTTAAACAGTGAATCGGAGCTTGTCCTTAAACACAGTTTTACTCAATAAATCAATTTTTAGGTACATACGCTGAAAGACAGATTGTCTTATAAATATTCTTTCATCTGGAATTTGAAGTCATATCCACAATGATCTGTTGAGCAAATGCCTCTCTGTTCCACAGATGAAGCTCACCCCAAATATACTTAAAATTCTGTTGGAAATGACTATTTTGTGTCTCCTCTTTAAACCCCTTGTCCCAGTTTGTATCCTCCAACTCAATTGGTTGTTTCAAACCAAGACTACAAAAGAATCTATAAGAGAACAACCACACTGCGCCCTGCCCCTGAGGTGAGAACTTAGTTGAGGGTAATTCATAAAGAGTTGGAAAAAGACTACTCTCTCCCTTGCATTTCGTGCATGGCCAAAGGGCATCTACATTTGCTGTTGATGCTTTTCGTGAACATTAAACTCACTTGCAGAATTTATTCTCCATTCCCCATCAGGAGAGTTATGCAACCTGAATCCTTAATGGACTTAATCAGCAGGATAACATGACATTTCCCCACTCTGGGATAAGTACAAGGCAGAATACAGAGATGTATTAGAGACGTGTCTGCCCTTGAGGACTTTATAATCTAGTTTTAGAGATGAGAAGGTCACAAAACTACTATAAGGTATAACATGTCTATTAAAGGGACTATTTGGGTCAGGGCTATTTGTTTTCAATATACCCAAAGTTGTTCAAGTTTGGATGCAGAACTGTTTTGCAGAAAGTCCAAGCCAAGCTAAACCACCAGCTTTCAGGAAAGGCATACGAAGACAGCAGGGAAGTCTTATTTTTTGCTATATCATTTGCCTACTTCATTTTCTCTCTCTTGACTGGCTTCCTTTAAATCTCTGCTCTCAGAATCACTATATGTCAATATTTTCTTGAAGGCACCATTCAAAGGATAACTTAATTAATTTTATACTCAAACATATCTTAAAGGGGTAGATATTATTATCCCCTTTATAATCATCATCATCATCATCATCATCATCATCATCATCATCATCATCATCATCATCGTCATCATCACTATAAGCTAGCTACTTCACTAAGCGACTTCCTTATTGTCTAGCTTTACCATGATTCTGGAAAGAGAATAAAAAAGAAGGACAATAAAAGGGCAAGAGTGAGAAATTTTACAAAAGAAAAGTAGTTTGAACATTCCCACATTAGAAAATCACTTCAAAGCACTCATTCAAGCAGGGTCATGTATAGATATGGCTCTTTTGCATTTGTAATTCAAAGAGATATCTTTTACTACATCTATATCCACAGGTACAAATAATTTTCTCTTTGAATTCTTGATAGCTTAATCCAAATTTATTCTTGTCTCTTATTTAGAAAAAAACCATATTGGATGTGATTGAACTAAATTGGAAGATTTTCAAAATATCCAGAATTCAAAAATTTTCACCTGGAAGTATTTTTAAACATTTAATTGCACTGTAATGGATGTTGAGATTATTGGTCCTATATAGGAACAGATCAGCAAAAGAGAGCGAATGTTATTTGGCTTTAAGAAGTAGACAGACTACCAATAAATTGTCAAATAAGGTCGTTTCAGTTTAAGGTCAATTTGAATTATTTCTCTCATAGTTTCATTAGAGCTGAGAGAGAGAGAGAGAGAGGAGAGAGAGAGAGAGAGAGAGAGAGCGAGCACGAGAGGAGTTCCATATATTCCTGTGGAATAAGAAAAGACTTAAATGGAATTATCAGATAGGAACTGAAATTCTCATACAGTGCTAGCAAGAGTGTAAATTTGTACAAACAGTATGGAAAACTGTTAATGCTGACGTAACCATACCCTGTGATCCAGCAATTCTATTACTAGGTTTATGTATTCAACAGACATGTGAACATATTTCACACAGATATATACAAGCTTACTCATACTAGCACTATTCATTATAGCTCCAACTGGAAAATATCCAAATGTCCATTAATAGTAGAATGGACAATTACATTGTAGCAAAGCACATAAAGTGATACTATACTGCACTGAGAAAGAATAAACTCAAGTACATGTAACAAAATGGATGAAATTCACAAACACAATGTTAAACCTGAAGAAGCCAAACACAAAAGCTTACATCTACATGAATCCATGTACATGAAGTACCAAAACAGGCAAAAATAATCCACCGACTGCCTGTGACCTTTTTGCTGGAGAGGCCACATAGAGGGCTATTCAACAGTCCAGCTAAGCCCAGACTTCAGTCAACCTTGTCAAGGTACCGTGCGTGTGAGCGAAGATATTTTGCTTCCTCTAGACCAGCCCATCTGCCAACTGAATACCACTGAGTGTCCTCTGTTAATATACTGTCTAATGGAAGATTTTTCCAGCCAATCCTGTCCAAGTTCCTGATGAATAAAATTGTAAGCTACAGTAAAATGATTGTTGTTTTAAACTACTAAATCTTGAGTGGTTCATTAGGCACTAATGTATGACTGGGACATCTCCCAGTCCACCAGGGTTAAAATCTCCTTGTTTTTTTCATCCTCATCTTTTCTCCTCCACACTGCAATGGAGACAACATGCTTATGGTTAAGACCCTCGGTGTTGATCCAGACATCCTAGTTTCAAAGTCCCTCTCAGCAGAGTACCAGCAGGGTGGCTTCAGGCAAGAGACTCAACAGCTCTAAATCTCAGTTTGTTCATATTCCAAGTAAGGATTAAAGCTAACCTACTCATTTGATTGATATAAGGTTTAAATACTTATGTAAAGGTTTACTATCTTAAGGAACTACAAAAATGATGAATGCCATTTCCTATTAAATGTTTAGTATATTAACAGATATGTACTTTCAAGATATACCTGGAGAAGATTTTAAACTAATTACATATCATTAAGACACATACATTAAAAAAAAAGTTGTTTGGTACATTGAAAGTACAAAACATACAACCTTGTTAATCAGTGAGCCCTGCAGATTTCTCTCTACAATTTCTCTCCCACTATTATTCTTCTTTCCATTTTTGCTACCATCATCCAGTTAAGTTATTCAGGATTTCTCATATAGGCCTCTGCAATGATCTTCAAACTCATCTCCCACACCTTGCCCTTCTCCTTGGCATCATATATCTCACAGAGTTACCATGCTAATATTCCTAAAACAAAATTTTCAACTCAGCATTTAAGGCCTTCTGTAGATGACCGTAGCTTCCTTTTCTAATATTTTCTATTAGTTCTTTCCTCCCACTCTCTCTCCCGTTTCCATCCCTTCCAGGACTCTCCCTCATAGCAATGAGCTCCATAGCAATGAATCTGAACCTCCTTTGTGACAAATGCCTTAAACAACTACAAATTACAGCCATTTGTAATTTTCTGAACCTCCCAAACACAATGCAAAGCCTTTAACTCTAGCTTAATGTCTTGCACCTACTTGACATTTAATAAATATTGTTTAATTGTACCAAAAGGCTAGAAGGGAGCAAAATTTTTTTTAGAAAAAAAGGCAGGACATTGTAAAAAGTTTGCACATCAAACAAAATTTTTGTGTATCTAATCCATTTTGAAAGTGATTTGCATCCCAACTGATGAGAAATCACATCTATTTTTATAAACCTCTAAGAAAAGATATTTTACTGCTTCTTTCAGTAACAAATCCCAGTGTATAATAAGCTCTAATGTCAGAATAATCTTATTTCTCTCCAACCTAAATCCTTCATATTGCAGACTGAGCTATTTTTCATAATTTTTTCCAAGTGAAGATAAAGAAATAATTCAGTGGTCACTTAAAATTGTCTGCCAATTTCCCCTTTGCAATTAAGTGTTCCTTCCTCCATCTATATGGTTAATTCAGGGGCACAATATTATCACCATCACTCACTAGTCCAAGGTGACTGTTCCAAGAGTAGGTGCTTGACCCAAGTTGGGCCAATAAATCTCTTCCCCGAGATTTTCAATTCCCTGGAATCATAAAAGGAGCTTGAGATCAGCCTTCTTCCAGTGGCTGAGGATATCTGATATAAATTTCACAAGTTATCAGGTGTCATGCTTAATACTGTGGGGAGAAAGGCAAAACTGGAAGGAGAGAGAAAGTTCCTATATAAGATCTGAATCCAGACAGAATTCTGGAGCCTGTTCCAGTCATTCCTGAGACCCATTCCTTGAATTTCCAAGGCTTGGTCGTTCAACTTCTCCAAGGATTGCTTTAGCTGTAAAGGTGCATTTTAGCCTTAGCTAATTTTTGTGTTTCTGTAATTTGCGACCAAGACACTTCTCACCATGCCATTCTCAATGTATGATTTAATCAATCAGCAAGTATTTACTTTTTAAATGTCATAATGGATATAGATGGTAGAAAGATTATACCAAATTATTTCCTACCCTTTTTTTTCTAAGAAAAATTAACTCAGTTTCCTTTACTTTTACTCATTGCTACTGATCTTTCCATAGCCATCATCATCTTTTTTTGTAATACCCTAGAACTAAACACCTTTATGTAGAAGCTGCCTGAACACTATGGAGCATTCCAGTGGCCTCCACAGTCCATAAGTTCTGTGTCCAACTGCACATCCCTCAGCAATGGGGCTTCTTAACATGCTCGTTCCATAATCATTTTGTGGTACTCTCTGCAATGTATGTTTCTCTTTAGGAAAAAAAAAAGCTTGTCATTTTTGTTTTTTTCTCCTTTTTGGATTTGGACAAAATAATGTAAGCCAATGTATGAAAGGTCTGTTTCTTAGATTCAGCTACCGCTGATATGGCATCCCAAATGATTAAAGAGAGAGAGGAAGAAGGGAATAAAGTGAACATTACAAACTGAAAGAGAAAGAATCATATCGAAGGAGCTTTTAAAAAGGAGGATAAATATTAGAGATTACTTAGAACAATGATTTGTAAGAAATAACTGATTCATGACCTGTAGAAGCCTGGGCCCATAGGGTTACATTTTCTGAATCTGTTATGTTTGGGGAAAATGACTGTTGGTGCCCAATGCTTAAAATAAGAGTGCATTATATAATAAAATTCTATACCAGGGATTGGCAATCTTTTTCAGTAAAGAGCCAGATAGAAAATATTTCAGGTTTTGGGGCATCTGGTCTCCACTGCAACAACTCAACATTGTTTCCATTATTCATGGAAAAGCAGCTGCAGACTATATAATTGTATTCCAAAAACAGTTGGCTGTATTCCAATAACAGTGTACTTATAAACACAGGTGATGAGTCTGATTTGGCCTATGGACCATAGCTTGCTGACCCCAGTCCACATATAGTCAATATATATATATAGCAGAGCTTTATTTTCCATAAAATATAATGCCTAAGAAGATTGTTGACAATAGGTTCCCACTTAATATTGGGATTTACATCCTTTGACATAAGTTCCACATAGTATTACTTAATATCACATACTGTGTATATATCTCTACCTATATATTTATCTAGATATAGACAGATAAATAAATAAGTAGATAGATGTTAGACATATGACTTACTAAACTGAGTTAAGCAAGATTCCTGAGATTATGACTTTACGAGTCCAGAAGCTTGCTGATAGCAAAGCCTCTATATCTGTGTATCTAGCTTCCAGCATATGGCCTAGCTCATATGAAGATACCCACGCCTCTGAAAATACATTAATTCATAGCTCTCAATTCCTCATCCCCTCCCTACTTTACGAATCCCTTAGTCATTTCTCCCTACTCACTAACGGTGGCCTGGGTCTCAGAAAACAAGTTCCAATCATTAATATATTCTCAGCAAACACTAAATACTTGATGAGCAATTTGGATACAGTCATTACAGTCATCAGGGATATTAGACATGCTTGGCGAATGTGTTTTATCAGTTACGTATACCTATGATGTAGGAAATTTAATGGTAGCAATCTGGAATTTTGTATGTACTTGATATTTGATTGCATTTCAGTTATTACAAATAATTCAAAACTATTTTGCTTCCACACAGGTGAAAGTTACATTAAAATATGGTAAGGATCTAGAATGGCTGCAGAGTTCTTCCTGGTCTCTCATATGGTTCTGCTCCCAACACACACACACACACACACACACACACACACACACACACACACACACACGGGGAGTTCCCTTCTTACTGCTATATGAGCTATATGATCAACTTCACTTTTTGGTCTTTGGATTGCTTATAATCCTAAAATTTATTATGTGCTGAATTTGACACCAAAATTGAAATAAAATATCGCTTCAGAATTAACCAATTAGCATCACTATTTTATAAAAAAAAAACAAACAGCAAAATTCCTTATTTAAGAGATTGCTCTACAAGCGGAACACCTCCTCATACTTATTTGGAGAATGCTTGTTTTTCAATGATTACATCATCATATTTTGAATAATTTCATCAAAAGAATGAAGTTATGTACCATTAGCCAAATTCAAAGCACCAATGAGCATATTCATATAAATTTTCAAAATAAGATGACTGCTTTATTTAAAGCAGACATTAGTGCTGCCAATTCTATATCTTCTTGACCTTCCCACTTCAATGCAGACCCATCTCAATCACAACTACCAACACCTGCTACATGGCTGAGGACTCTCACTTGCTATTGGAGGCCACTGAATCATGGACATGCCATGGGGGAGTAAGTGCTCCCACAAGCAGCCCTCAAACAATGACTGATGGGAATGGTGTATAAATAACTCAGCTCCTTTGTCCCTCGGTTGTCCACCTGTGGTTGGTGATGCTGGGGACATCTCATAAAAGGCGGAGCCCCTTTCCAGATTCTCTGGCAATGTCTCTAGACACCACATCTAAATTCTGTGATTTAGGAAGACTAAGTCCTTTCTACATTTTCAACAAATTAATGTAAAGGTTAACAATAACTAAAAGATGTTGCACATCATGCAGGTATCTTCTTCATACCTAACATAGCATTATTTAATTTTATCCTACTACCCTCTGAGGTAGGTACCATTCAGGTTAAGTACCAAGATGTCCTTGGCTCTTTTCTCACTCAACTGACCTAAATATCCAGACTGGGTGGTTCTCTTTCTAGCACAAGATACAAAGTGATAATATCTTCTTTGATGTCATCAGGCCCTGAGCTCTAACAAAAACACAAAAGGAAAACAAAGAAACAAACAAAAACAAAACAGAACAAAACAAAAATCCTACCTCATTCTCTTCCATCCCAAGCTCTTTGATTCCTCCCTAACTCAGCACATGGTACATTCAACCCATCTAGGTTACCAAACTATGAAACAAGGCCTTTTCCTAATTCCTCTGCTCTTTTTTACACCCTATCTGTATGCAGTCACCATATCTTCATAGTATCCCTTCCTTTACAGAAACACTGCTTTAAATCAGTCCATCATCATCTCTTACCTAAATCACTACATCGGCCTCTACTGGACTTTCTACCTCTGTGTCAAACCTCTAGAATAAAGATTTATTCAGGTAATCTCCCTGCTTAAGATTATTGATGGCTCTCTAGAGACATCAGAGAAACACTTTTAAAACACACACACACACACACATACACACACACACGATCCACCTGACCTGGTCCCTGCCTAACTTTCCTGTTTTGTTGTTGTTGTTGTTGTTGTTGTTGTTGTTTTTTTTTTTTTTTGCCTGCATCATTTTTCCTTTGTTTCTGAAACCCATGTCTCTATATTTCACTTCTAGGATGGTTTCCCTAGACCTTCTCATCATGCAACACAACCAGCATTGGTGTCCTTCATTTCACTAGGCATCTTGCAATAAATGAGCTATTCTCTTTCCTAATAAGAGACCGCATATCACATCTCCTTCCTCAGTAACTCCACTTCAGATTACAGTGCCTGGCATAGTCCTTACACTCCCTATTTGTGGGATATATGGATGTTGAATAAGATGGACTTCTCTTGACAAAAAATACATGCATCTTTACACTTTGCAGTTCCTAAACAGTCTGAAAACTGTTCACTTGTCTCCATAAATATATTCATATTTATCAGTTCAACTGAACTACCACTTTTGTTTTGAAAAATAAGGTGACCATAGTCTTTTCATCTATAAGCCATTGTTGGATCAGCTTTGAGGGCAAGTATAGTGATGGGCCTAGTTCATAAACCTTATTTGACTAGAATGATTTTAATAAATTACTCCTTGGTTATCCTGAGAAAAGTTAAACTGAACTTTGTGAGCTACAAACAAAATCTAGTAATTTTCATTCCTCTGTTTTGCCTAATCATGTCTGTTCTGTCCCTGATCTATTGAACAATGTTTCAGTTATGCTTCTCTCACAACCTCATCAACACAACTGAGCCTAAACATGTGATAGTAGAAAACAATAGATAAAACAAATGCTGATAGAAAAATGACAAGATAAGAAACACAAAATCTGAAATGAAAAACAGCCCAGGAGTATTGTCCTGCAAAACAGAAATAGAGTCTTGGGAAGTAATGAATGGAACATTAGCCTCGAACCCATAAACATCCCTGGAGAAATCACCATTCTAGCACAGCTTGGGACACAGATACTAACAATTTGCATTGGAGATCTGAAATGCCCTGCCTGAACAGAAGGGAAGGAATTAGCAGTCAGAAAGAAGCAGATTTAGAAAATTGAAGCCCATATGGGTACACCACTCAGGTAACCATGTGTGATGTGAGCAGCTCCATCAAACTGAAACACTGCAAATGGTAGGAGGCAAAGAATTTGAGGATCCTTGGTGATATAGTCCATTGCTTGCCGCTAGAGAGGAAGAGGAATTTTACTAGCTTCAGGGACAGTAGAGAAGATTGTGTAGAGGCAAGAGAGGAGAGTCAATTAGATATAGAATTAAAGTTAGAGCCAGGCAAATCACAGGGCTAAAAACCAAATTGAACCAGCATCTGAGGGTGTGGCAGGCAACCAGTGCAGTCACATCCTGGAGAGGTAGTCAGAGCAAGGGGTTTGCTGAAGGTGAAGTATGGGTTATAGGTTAATAGTAATGAGCCTCCAGGCAAAAGCGCAAGAGAAGGTTTGAGCCCAAATGTAAAGAGACTTCTTTGATTTCTTTTGGTCATAAAGAATTGGGAGCTAACAGTGGAAAACAAACTACAGCCATCAGAGGTACACGTCAGTGATGCTGACTTCATTTAACTCATAGCTGATACCAGCTTTGCCCTTTGGCCCATGGTCTGCCAAGAACTGATGCCTATTTTATTCCATTTTAGTAACTAAAATTTTAATTTATGTTTGGTTTAAAACAGTCATTTCTGGTTTAAAATAGTCTTTTTTTGGGAATGTTTCATTTAAGTTCAGAGATTATTTTACTTCCCTACTGCAGTTCAAAATTTCCATCTTAGGGCTTCCTCATGCTTTTCATAGGCATTTCTTTGCCTTCTTCTCTGGGTCCTATTTCTAATTTCCCAGAGCACTTATGCATGTGTCACTGGTTGTGGCAAGGATGGGTAGAGTGTCTTTCTACATAAAGGTTTCAG
The DNA here is from genome assembly GCA_003508835.1 of Eonycteris spelaea. Lineage (NCBI taxonomy): Eukaryota > Metazoa > Chordata > Mammalia > Chiroptera > Pteropodidae > Eonycteris > Eonycteris spelaea. Next base: position 4,512,623 of record PUFA01000057.1, on the reverse strand, counting down.
AGTGGAAGTGGAAATGAAAAAGAGTGGCCAACTTCCTCAGCTTGATGCAAGCTCGGCACAGTGGTGGGTGTGGTGGCTAGACTGTGATCACTTCCTTGCTGATCTCTTCTGCTGATAACTTTCACTGGTCAGGTCTCTTGAGCTGGGTGCATTGAGTACTGGCTCTCTGATGGATGACCCTTTGTTACCATCTGGAAACCTCTGTTACTGCTTTCCTGCAGGAGTCCATCCCTCCATTCTGCTGACGGTATCCTCCATTTCACTCTGAAGCATCAAGAAGACCTAGCGAGTTGGCTGTATCCCATTTAGCTTTTGTGACCACTCTAGGTTTTTCCTGAAAAAACTAGGAGCTCCGACCTCACCAACTTGGCCCTTAGAAACCTGAAAATGACTTTTGCCTTTACTTAACTCTATCATCTCTCTAAATTGTTCTTCTATGCCTTAAGTCAATAGTGTGCCAGAAATTTCTGCCTTTCTTCATAGGAAGAAGTGGGAAATTTGCTCAGGTCAAAGGATGATTTCTTAGACTCTTTCTTCAGAAGCTACTCCATCCTGACTCCATTTAAATATATTGATGACACAGGTACCCCTGCCTTTTGAGTAGACCTTGATGCAGTTTGGAGATAGCTGTCTTCTTGGAACACTGAGGCCTACACATGGCTTCCCACTGAAGAGGAAGGGAGGGTCAGGAGCAAAAGAAAGGAGTAGCAAAGGCATGTTTCAGGCAATGTGCTAAAAATCGAGGTATACCGGTTTATTTTTAAATTCAGAAGTAAGAATTATTAGGCAAAAATCTTTAAAAATTACAAAATTTTCTCTTGCATTAAGACATGTATATATCAGTTTGGCAAAGATCTTAGAGACTTAATAAGGTGTTAACACCCATTATGCTGTATCTTATCAGAATTTAGAGTCCCTGAGTACTGGTTTGTTCCTTAAGATACATCAATATCTTCCAGTTTTGCAATTCTTTGATCTATTCCAACAACTTTGCCGTTTCTACTGCCTTTAATTGCATTGTCAGGCACCTGCAAACCACTTTGTACATGCACAATACTTTTTTATTTCAATGTTGCTTAAGATAAATTTAGTGATAGTTAGTGATCTCAATTTAAGTTAAATTTCAACCATATATGGTGTTGCCAATGCAAATAGCTCACCTGTGTTGACAATCAGAGGAACAGATACCTGGAACACATGGCCCAATGTGCATGCTCACAGGTGATGCCATCTGGGCAGCTGGCATGTTTTCCTTTACTCCAATTATAAAATGAATTATAATTTCAGAGTTTTTCAAATGTGGGAAAAGACAGGAAATGCAGGGAACTATAGTAGTAACTGGGGGAACTGGATATGGGAGAAAATTTTCAGAGAAAGAGTAATATATATTTTTACCCATAGGAATAAAATAATAAACAAATAATGAAAAACATGAACAGAATTTTCAAAATCTACCATTTGTTGAAAACTTTCTATTTGTTTGACACTATAGGTTAGGTACTTTACATTTGTTTTATTAAGTTTTCATCTAACAGAATCTGGAAATAATTAAAGTGACTTTCTCAAGTCACACAGAAAGAATAAGCTGGATTTCAACTCTGGCTTTCCTGTGGAAAACCAAAAAACAACAGCTTGTGCCTAGTAGCTTGGCTGATGTATACAAACCTGAGGTGATTTAGAATGAGGGTTATTCCTTTTTCCCATTCCGCATCCACCCACTGGTCTAAGGTACAGTCACAAACAATAACTAGCTCTAAAAAGTCACTATTGTAGCAGACCAGAAATCCATGCACAAAACAGCACCATGTGGACTCTTGTCTGTCTGTTTCTATATTCAGCTAACCTACACATTTTAAGGTAAAATGGTTAGACTTTTCATTCTTTTATGTCTTTATCAACAGACTTGTTAAGAGGCAGTCTCCACATGTGTGAAGACAGCCTCATAATGAGTGGAATCAAAGATTTATAGTCAGAAAGAACTGGGTTTGAATCCCAGCCATGAGACCTTATGCTAGATTAACTTCCAGAAGCCTCCATTTTCTCATCAGTAGATTGAATCATTGCAGATAGCTTTCTTAGCTATTGTGAAGCTTAAATGAAATAATACATTAAACCTCTAAACATGATGGCTGACACAAAGAAAAAACACCATATATAATTAAGGGGGAAAAAACAACAACCTTATTTAAATTCAAGTGACTTTAGAGTATATAGGGTGAGAAAAAAGGAGATTTGATTTCTGAGCATTATACTACATCTTCCTAGCTATCTACCTGTTTAAAGAAGGAGGTACAGGCACCAAATTAAGTTTGAAGTAAGGGAATTTCTTTAGTATTATAGGCAAGCCAAAATATAATGCTGCAATGCTGGCATACCAATGTAAGATCTAAATCACAAGAGAATACTCTGTCATAATAAGTAGACAAAACCATCTGTAATTTTTAACAAATCTAAAAAGATCTGAGCAGATGCAAAACTTTAAGCCATTAATTTCGGACTGTCTACAAAAAGAGTTCAGTAGGGTCAGTGTGTCTGTCATTTAATATAGTTTCTTTTGGCTATTGTACTCAGATTATAATCTGAAATCACACTCTCTCTGGTTGTGTATGACAGAACATACTGGAGTTACAACTTGGTACCAGTGTGAGGCTGCTTCTCGGGAAGCCTGTCTATCTGTCCCATTTTATTAGTAAGTGATGAGTAAACACATTGGACATTCTCTCAAAAGAATCTGTCCTATTTTCTGTAGCCAGAAACATGGGATGTTTAAAAGAAATTTCTAAAGTTTTATTTATTTATTTATTTTTGTATTCACTCCTTTTTGTCTAGAGGCACATTCTGAGGAACATTTTAAAAATGACTGCAAGAAAACAACAGAGCCATCATTTCTATTCACTTTCTTCCGTAATATTACCACTTTCGTGACTATAATTCCTCTGCCCCTGACAAATGGCTAAAGCTATGGCAGCAGAACATTTCTTCTGTAGAATGTGGAAGTCTGCAGTCTCATTTATTTTGCTACATGTCCTAAGAATACATGATTTTTCTTTTAAATGTTACTTCTGAAAGAGCTTCATTGCAAAAGATATTTCTAGTACAGTCTGGGGCTTAATCAATCACCCCTGATTTTTCAGGCCTTAATGGGAGAAGATGGAGATAATGTAATGTGCATTTATGCAAAGTTAGCCAAAAGTGAGGTGGTGGAACAGCATCAGGCAGGGCCCATTATCTCTCAGAAGAGTCGACAAAACAGAGGAAGGTAATTAGGTTAGAGTATTTTCTTAACCAGGCCAGAAGTAAAATCTTGGGGACAAGATAATGTTCAGATTTGGGCAACAGCCAAGAGACAAGAATCATAAGCCATCATGACAGCTATCTTGCTATAGCTATATTTTCTATACCCTAGAATTTGAAAGAAGACTGATTCTTATTGGAATTAAAGCAAAGGGTCCTTCCTATTTGCTAACATAACAAATGGACCCATAATGTGCTATGGCCTGAATCTTACAAAGATTGGCTTCTTTCTCAAAAACTGTAGGGAAATCTACTCAGCCAGGCGTCACCATGAAGTTAGCTCATTGTGGGAAGTATGGCAACTTGTGTGTTGAGAGAGAGGGAGCACTAGGGTAGATGGGTCAGGGAATATATAAAAGAAAATGAGCCATGGTCAGTGTCTAAGAGTGCTCACAACACAGGAGCACAGATAAAACAATGTATGTTGAGATAGAATGCATAATCCCCACAGTGCTGCTCGGCCTTATAAACATCGTCTAGCAACTGCTTAACTGCTAGATTTAGCACTCTACCTACAATAGATGCAGAAATGCAATTGTTTAGAAGTAATTACAAAGCAATATTTCAACAAGAACAAATGAATACAGCGCAACCTTAGCATGTAAGTGACAAAGCGGGGGTGGGGGTGGTCACAGCATGAAGGAGTAATCAGAGTCAGATGGAATTAATCACAAGAAAGTGTGGAGGGATGCTGGCTGGCATGTTAATTCCCTCAGGGCTGTGACCGGTGACTGCCCTACCAAGATAACTGCGTGGTCTTTCATGCACATCAACTTGGAGTAATAGAACAGACAGGGCACCCAGTAGGTGCTTGGCAAGTGCTCAGGATGCCTATTAATAATCTCGCTGAGGAAGTCATATGTATAAAAAATGACTAGAGCATGAAAGCCAAGCTAGCAAGTGACTACGTAAGGTTGCATGGGAGAGGCAGTGTGCCAAGGAAAAACACCTGGACAATGGAATCAAAAGGCAAGATTCCAGTCCTGACTCTACCATCAGCTAGCTATGTTATCTTTAGAGAGATTTTGATTTTGTAACTTCTTTGAGACTCAGCCACCTCATCTGTAAAATAAGACACTGATACCTACCATAACGCTTAGTTATGAGGACTAAATAAGATGCAACTTATAAGTGCAATGTCTGGAGCAGAGTAGGCTATCAATGAATGGTCACTATGTTCTTTGGAGTACAGATCGATAAAAGTCTGTTAGGACTACAACAAAGGGCCCACTATCCATGGGTATTAGGAGACCCAGAGGCCAGAATGGCCATTGTTTGCTGAGGATGGAAAGCAGATTTTTAGCTAAAAGGGGGGGGAAGAGAGAAAATGGAGTCAGTGAAAGTCTCAATCAACTGCACTGTCCTCCCTTAAATTGCAATGTTCTGCTTCTTTCTACATCCTACATGAGGCCAAAGGCAGGTCAGAAAAGCAACCATTTTTTGCTGGTCCATGGCATTCTGTTGCCAAAACTAGTTCAAAAAATGAAGAACGGATTGCACTGTAGCTGAAGTTGTGGTTTTGGTCACCTCCAAACCCAAAGCATGTGGTAACTTCAGAGAAACATGAGAGCTGAAGATAAAGGTGTCTACCCACAGGTGCCTATAGTGTATGTATTGGGTTGTGGTCCCCTCAAAATATATGCCCATGGGAAACCTGTGAATGTGACCATATTTGAAAAAAAAACGGTCTTATTAGACATCTTTAAGTTAAGGATCTTGAGATGAGATCATCCTGAGTTGCCTTGGTTGAACTTAAATTCAATGACAAATGTCCCTGTAAGACAAAAAAGGAGAAGAAACAGAGGAGAAGGCCATGTGAAGTCGAAGGCAGAGTTTGGAGTTATGCAGTCAGAAGCCCAGGAATGCCAAAGGCTGCCAGCAGCCCTCGGAGGTGAGAAGAGGTGTGAAATCCATTCTCCCTCAGAGCCTCCAAAGCATCTAACCCTGCAGACACCTTGATCTTGGACTTTTGGCCTCCTGAACTGTGAAAGAAAAACATTTCTGTTGTTTTAGCCTCCTGATTTATGGTAACTTATTACTGCAGCCCTAGGAAACTAAGGCAGTGACCTTAGGAGAAGGAATGAAGTGGCAATGATGTCGGAAGAAGTGAATTGGCAGCACATACTTAGGTTGCCTAGGAAAGTTATCTTCAATCTGCCCACATAATATTTCGATTATGAGCTGGGGAGTAGTTTATGTTAAATAAAACTCTTAACATAATTTGTGTAGTAAAGTACATGTTCTGCATCTTAGATACTTCCAGGAGTGCTAAGAAAGGGGAGACTGAAGAAGAAATAGTCCAAATGGCAATATTCCATGAAATTCATTACCTGGGGAATCTGTAAAAGATCACACAGATTGCAGTGCTATAGAATGAAGTAATGTCACCTTTTAGGACTTGATGGCTATGGACTAAGTATCTAGTGACCAATCTGAATTTCTCGAGAGGGTCACTAAGGAACTGAGCACCCACTGTATCCATTGTGTGACTGCAATTATTTAATTTATAATGCAAAATTTAGCCTTTGCTTATCCTTTAAGAAACAGTCTAGAAATCAAAGATATCACAAAGCAGTGCAATTAAGCCAATAAAAAAGTAGCAGTTAGGAGCTCCAAGACTCTATATCCCCACCCCACCTACTTCCTTGCATTTCCCAAGTTCGACATAGTCCTAGGGCAATTGCTGAGAGCTTGCAAGTGGTGGCATGAATCAGCCATCTCCCTTTCTAACTCAACAGGCAGAATGTCTTAATTTGCGATTCTTAGGCAATGGATCTTGAATTCTCTGTATTCCAAATTAACTCAGAGAAGCATACAGATGGTTGTCTGAGCAGCCTCTGAGCATCTTAGGCTAATAATGTTTCCAGTTTAGTCAACTACACCTTCAATATTGCTTTTGAGCTAATGGAGAGAAATCACATACACTTTCAAAATTTAGCAAGACAAATAGGAGCTTGTTTCTCTGTTCTGATACAATGGATATACCTTATGCCTTGTTTTCTCTGAATCTTATTTCAGAAAATAAAGATACCATTGACAAGCTCCCCGGGTTCTTTCTTCCCTCATTTGCACATCTCACTTCCTCTCCTTCTTCCCTTCCTGCTGTTCAAAGACAAAGCAGCCTGGAGAGAGTGTAATTAATGAGTTTCATCTCATCAGCTCGGGTGGGTGAACCACTGAAGCCAAATGCCAAGTGGAATTATCAAGGGAGGATTTCATATCGTTTGTTAATCTGCCTTTCTGCTTCTGGAGGAAGCAGAGCAGGTGAAAGAAGAGCAGTTTGGCCATTGTCCACAGGGAATTGGGCATAGGAGAAACAAACAAAAAGAGTGCAGATGGGCAGCAGTAGGCACAGAGGGAATAGAAGCAAGAAGGTAAGAACTATGGGGAGCAGTAGAAGAAAAGGGCAAAAATGAAATAAAACATAGAAATATTGCAGGAGGCAGTAGCAAATCAAATAAAGGGGAAAGGACAGTGAATGGAAGAAAAGCAACTTAAATTAACACAAACAAAGGTATCTAGAATCAGGTGGAATTTCTAAAAGCCTAGAACAGCCAAGAAAGGGAAGGAGGTGAGGACCATGAGCAAGGTACCTAAGTCATTTATGCAAAAGGCTTAAGACTTAAATTTGGTAGCCTATGGGAGAAGAGTTGTATCAGTCAGCTATTTCTGTAAAATAAACCACTAAAAGTCAGTGCCTTAAAAAAAACAATCAATTATTCTTGCCTCTGTGGGTCACCTGGTAGTTGGTTCATCTGGGTTGGGCTTGTTTGAAAAACTCTGTTTCAAGTTGTGGGTCCAGCTCGGCTTGGATCCTTAAGGCAGATTTGTCTCAGGTTTTTTTCACAAGTGCTTCTTCTTGGACCAAGGGTGAGAGAGATAACAGCTACCCAGAAAAACATCTTTCTATGGCAATGACAGGACTCAAGCGTCAAGCCATTTCAAGTTTCTGTTTGCATTATATCTGCTAACATTCCATTGACCAGATTGTCTCAAGGCTAAGTTCAATATTAATGTGCAAGAAAATGCACTCTTCCCATGGAGGTGGCAGGGAGGGAGTACATAGTTGAAGAATATTCTAATCAATAACAGGAGTAAATGAGGAGGAAGAAATAGAAAATTATCATAAGAGGGCACTGAGATTGTGACAAGTTTGAATGAAGGACAATAATTCACAAAAATAGAACCACAATATAATTTTATATGCAGCATACCTATAAGGTCAAAGAACATCACACCCATTAACCAATATGAGAAGAGGATTTCTAGTGTTCTTCCTCTGTTATTAACTTGTGCTAGAAAAGCATGTGGCTGTGTAAAGATCGGCCAAGCCATGGCCAGGTCATACCAAAATATCAAATTATACAATTTTTTTTTCCACACTCATATGGCATTTCCTTGTTTCAGTCTCTGAGTATTGATTTTAATTAGCGGACACATTTATAATACCATGCAAATTCATGTACCATTTAGAATTATAATTAGGTTGGCTTATAGAAATATTTTAGTAGAGACAATGTGTGAGATTTATAACACTGTAAAACAAACTATGGTAGAGTTTATTCTACAGCAGAGTAGATACAGAAGGAAATGGCCAATGGCTTGAAAATATCAAGCTCTTGGGTCACTATGAACAGGAAAGAAAATATCACTGCAATTTCCCCAAATGTCTGTAATTAGGGAAATTAGTATAATCAACGTATGCCAATGTTTCTCATAGATATGCTAAATTATATAACTCAAAATGTGTCAGAAGGCAATCGTGATATATATGGGCCCTAGTTTCAGTTCAGTTAAAAAATTAAAATATAGTGTCTGTCATGTTCCTTTAGTTTCTTGTGCCTCAGTTTCCAACTTTTTAAATAAAGTTTTTCTACTAGTTCATCTGTAAGGTTACTTCTGGCTTATGCATTCAAGAAGTTTTAATTCAACATCTACTTATGACTTGTTACTGGGGATGTTAGAATAAAATAGTCATGGCTCTGATCTCAAGGAATTCAAAATCTAGTGAGGTGGGACCTAAAATACATATGAATTTAATGTAGCAAGAGTCACATAGGGAAATATTTAGGAGACCTTGGGAGGTCAGAGGAGAAAGAAGCCTAGGACAATAGGAAAGCTGAAACTTTTGTTGAGCTCTGGAAGATGGATGACAACTAATCAATTGAAGGGGAAAAAAGAACATCTCAAGTGGAGGCAGAAACAACATAGGAATGGAGGCAGGAAAAGATCTGATGTGTGTGAGAAATCAGAATTGTACAGTCTGAATCAGGGATTAGCCTAGAGAAGAAGTCAAGGGTGAAGTCATGCTGATCCTTATACTCTGCTAAGGAGTCAACAATGAGACACTGAGGAATTTTCAGTGAAAAAGTGTCATGGTAGGTTTGCATTTTCAGATGACTCACACGATTGGAGGACAGATCTTAGAAGGACAAAGCTAGATGTAGAGAATCCAATTAAGAAGTAATTGTAATATAATAAATAAGAGATTATAAGAATCCAAACAAAGACTTTTAAATTAGAGACAGGAAAAGGAGACAGGTTGATAAATATTTAAAATGCAAAATTAGGGGAGATAATCAGCTCACTTTGAGACATGCTGAATTGACATGTCAGTGGAGAATCCAAGAAGAAATACCAGTAAGCATTGTCATTTACTTGTAATTAAAGAACAGGAAACAAGATCCTTTGAATGACATCAGGAAGGTCTGACATGATCTAAGAACTTGGAAATGTTTTTAGTGGATATCATTAGAGGTGCATTTCAGGAATGGCTAAGACACTTCTTTTTCTAAAATATGTATTCAGTAGAACAATTGCTTTTAAGTTATAACCAAATCATCACCATAGTTTTCCAAATATTTTCAAATGTATAATTTTATGTGAGCTAATACAATATTCTTGTTATTAGCTAACAAATAATCAGTATTTCATTTTATTTTATCCCTTCTATTTGATTGTGTTTTCTGGGTCTATTTAATCCTGATTTACTTCTAAAGAGACATCAGGATTAAGAAACATACACACACCTGTTTTTCTGACTGAAGTCATCTGAAATAGTCTGTGCCCCTACAGAAGAAAGAGAATCAATACCCTTTTCATTTTGCATCTTTCTTTGGCCGCTGTGGGAAAACATGAAAAAATCTATATTACAAAGAGTGATGCCTCAAGACAGCAGAGTCAAGAATGCTCAAAGGGAGAAGGACTCACAACCTTCAACCCAGGCACATTTTCTCCTAATATGAAGGAAATAAAAGAGCATAGGTCATGTACTACATGTGTATTGCCTTGCAGGTAAATGAGAAAAGAAGGAAGTGGAAAGATTTAAGGGTCTGGAAAGACATACTAGTAGGGGATGGGGAAATCATTCAACATTTGCTTTTTAGTTTCTAAGGGGGGGAAAAACACTTAAAGGAATATCTTAGAATAAAACAAATGCCTTTTGCTAATTAAAAAAAAAATTCCATCCACCACATATCTGCTTATAATTCTATTTCCATAATGGTCATTACTTAAAAATAAGCATTAACTGCTAAAGTGAAATAAGGGTGGATACTGTAAAATGTGTCATGAAGTTATTTCATCATAATTTTTGAGATTTATAACAGAAATACCCAAATCTAAGCTCACCAGTTTCAATTAGTTATCAACATCCTTACACTAAAGATTTTGCTCTATTATAGAAAATTAAAAGTCCTCTGTTACTCTGGTAAAATCCCAAAGGAACTAAGAATTTTTTAAAAATGTGTTTAACCAAGAATACGCTTACATCTCATAGCATATATTTGCCTTCCTCAGAACACTGAGGCATTCTAGGAAGGTTCACAGTAACTCAAGTAGCACATGATTTCTGTAATATAACTTGGTAGAGACAGGCAACAATTGGCAATTGGTTGTTGAGCCTACAAGTAGACATGTCCCATTTGGTCCTCTTATCCATTGGTACTTTCTTTTGAGATGGGGAAATCTGTGCTTCTCAAATCTGAGCATCCTACAGAATTGACTGTACAAATAAATAAAGCTGGTTATGCTCTATTCAAAAATAGTTTTAGTGTTTGAGCACATACGTTCTAACAAAAATTTAAAAATTAAAAACTCAATTGGTAATTTTGTTGCATGGCCAGAGTTAAAAACTAGAGCAATAAAGATGAATAAAAAGGAGAGGAAAAGAAAAAGGAGAAAAGAAGGAAGGGAACAAAATATGCCCATTTTGATCAATTCTTATCCCTGTGTTTCCAAAATTCTGGGCAACACTCTGGTTTGTACCAGTTCCTTTCCATTTCCATACCTAAATAGAAGCCCATGTGGAAAGTATACTCCCACAGCATATCTGACAAGCCACATCTTGCCAATTTAGTAGAAGCAGTGGGATGCGAAAGAGCGTCTATAAGCAAGACATCACAAAAAGCTGTTGCCTGCGTCTGAACTGTACTAGAGCTAAGAGTTTGTTACATGCCAGGTTGGGGAATACAAAGGAACAGAGGATAAAAACTGATTTTGATAGAGGTGACTTGTTCCAAAGTACAATTGCAGGAACATATATCATTGAACACACTGTATTTCAAAAAAACCCAACATTCATAATGAAACTTTCTTCAATGTCTTCTAAGGGGTCTGTAGGTTGAACATCTATTAATGAATCATCTTTACTGCTGCAATGATGCTCTCAGTTGTGAGGCACCTTGGTGAAATTCTCTTCTATTTTCCTTTTATGTCAAGTAGTTTATTGATTTATCTTAAAATACTAGATAAATTGGTATTCATAAATGGTAAAAGCTAGAACACTTCCAGGACTTTTGCATCTCTTTTGAAATATTTAACCACCTTTACTGGTCAAGTCCTATTTCTCCCTTTCCATCCACTCAGATTGTAATTTATATAGGGATAGCTTTGTTGATCCCCCTCCCTCTGCCACCCGATCTTAATTTGATATTTTGAATATGAATCAAAGAAAATCAATGATATTTTCAGTCTAAGCAATAAATCTCTACATATAATATTCACAGTTATTTGATCTAGTCATATTTGCTATTGAATTCCAGTTAGAAGTGGCTATAGGCTCTGAAAGAGACAACATAAATAAAGCCTCTCTCTTCACACACCCACACCCACGGCAGTGTAATTTTTAGACTGAAACAAAATCAAGAAATAAAATAGATTTTTTAAAAAGAAAATGGCATTGGCAAAATTTTCTAGGGTATACTTTTTAAAAATAATCTGTAAGAACTTTCGAAGTTTGGCCCTTAATAGAGACCTCATTCTATTGTAGGAAATCAAATGGCAGCCTTCCCAACAATATTCATGTAGTTGAAGCAAAAATCTTGTGAATACATGTACTTTCCTACAATCCTCACCTCTGCCCTCATTACACAGACATTTTTAACCTAGATCCTTCTTCTCTTATCAAACTCATTATCCACGAATTTTTCCTCAAGAAGCTTCTGTTTTCTAGATGTAACTATGAAAACGTTGCACGATAATTTGGAGGGAAAGAGTATCATTTAGTACATTCTTTGTAGTTCCTGGGCTAATAAGAAACTCTCACCAGGTCTTTATGTGTTAACTGAATAGTCTGAAATAAAATGAAATAACTGTCAAAATTTGGTTTACCCATAAAGCTGACTCTTAAATGAAGACACATATGCATGGAGATAATGAAGATGTGCTCTTGCGATCAAAACCCATAGACAGGAAGGAAGGGAAGTAAAATTGGGCAGAAGATTGAAGTCTAGCTGTGACGCAGTCTCAAAGGAGGCCACGGACAACTAGGAAGAGTCAGAAACTAAGGGACTATTCAGAATGTGTGAGCTGGAGTAAAGGAGCCAGGCTTTGTTCCAACTGTTGTCAATCATTGTGGCCCAACTAGAATAGGGGCACGGCCTTGGGCTCTCTACATCTAAGATAGTGCCTTGTAGGGGCTGGTAGAGGCAGTGATCTGCCCGACAACACTCTCAGCACTAAGGAAGAATGGGCTCTACATTCTTAAAGGGGGATCTGGGTGGGGTGCATTCCTGCAGCTACTGAAGTATCTTTAGTGATTCAGTGATGACTGAAGAACCGGAACTGTTCATGTTCATCTGTAATAAATTTACCTAGTCCACCATGCTTTAGTTTAATGAAAAAATGAATAAACTGTGTTTGAGGGTAGGAAAATTTGTTTCTTTGTTATTGCTCTTTGAAGGGCTCAGAAACAATCAACTGATAATAAAGTGATCACTTATCCCTGGATACCAGGCCTTGAAGGATTGTCCCCCAGCTATAGGATAGTGTTAAAATCCAAGAGACAGCTATTTAAATACCATCTCCTTTAAATGTCATTTCCATAAGAACAAAGTTTGCATATAGATGTGATCTTAAATGTGTGTATTTTGCTTACTTCAACTGAGGTTTATTGACAGAGCACGTGCCATTTGGAATGGGTGAATGGTGCACAAATTTAAGTAGCAATGTTTTAAACTGATTAGGTTTTCTGCAGAATGAAAAGACAGGAATACCGGCTTTGCAAGAAACACTCACAGAAGAACTCCTGAGAAGTGTGAATAGATGGGTGCTACACAACTTGGACAGTTCTTCGGCCAGCTTCTTTTACAACAGTGGAGGCTAGCCACTGGAAATCCAGTGAAACTGAAGGTATTATTAATGGGAGTGTTCGACAGAATGTAATGTGTGTTCCCTTCATGTATTTAATTGAATCCAAAATTTTTAAAGTTATCAACATATGCTCCTTATCGATTCTGTCATTGTGTAGTTAGATATTTATATTAATGTGAGGTTACCTGACCGGTTTGCTATGTGATGGTGCTGAATGACAGTCCTGAAACAACACTGGAAGAACTGAATATTGGGAGAATAGTCGCTCTCAAAAGCTGAACCCTGAATTTCCCTTCCACGTGTTCTATAAAAGATGGCCAAAATGTCAAGGTTTTTCCAGCAATAATATTTTTGAGCTCCTGTGTTTATCTGTAAGCTCTCCTCTGCCACTGCATTTTTTTCTGCAGATATCAGCATATTCTCCACAAACCTGCTGATTGCTCGCATTAGCCTGTGGCATTCATCTCAAGAGCTCATCAAGCACCATTTGTCTCCTCTGAGCTTCTGATTTTTAAAAATGCTTTTACCTTCCTCCCAGGCTCTTAACTAAAGGTTTTTCTGTAAGATATTTTTCAGTATATTGGACATCACACAACTATTTTGTCGTTTGCTTAGACTTCCTAAAGCTCTCTGGGAAGTCACTTGCATTTGTCATTAAAAGGGCTAGAGGAAGAAGAGGGAGGAAAATGCATGAAGGGATTTTGTTTTTCTGGGTTTTATGAGTAACTTTTTGGTGAAGATCACAAAAATGACTAAAATAAGAACTGATAACGAGCAATGCAAAATTAAGATCAAATGTGCTTTCCTTACAACTTGCTAGATGGAACAAAAACAACAGCAAAAATTAATGAATCAAAAAAAAACAAAAACAGACTACAAGAAATACGGAAGAAACAAATGTGGAATGAATGCTGAAGCCAGTGAACATGAACTTTGGGGTCTGGTGCCCAGGAGGAAGGTCACCAAGAAAGACAAACCACCTTTCTCCAGTGGCCCAGCCTGCCTTGGTCTGAGAAGCATCAAGTCCAAGTCATTAGGAATAATGGTCATTAGCTTCTAGCACAGTTCCATGTGATAATAAGGAGACACCATCGAAAGTCACATGTGGAGGTCTGATTTGCAGCTTTTCTTCATCTGCTGTTTCTCTGTTATAAGCATCACTACAGAGTTGGCAGTCAAAGGGAGAGATGGAGTCATTGAAAAGGTCTGACTGCTTACAGGGGGCTCTGGAAAAGCCTTCAGTGGGGAAGGCATCCGAACTGGCAAGCCAGGGTTCTTGGATCTGTTGTGGTTCCAATATCCCTGACTCAGCTGGAGTTCATGAGGAAGTCAGCTCCTCTGGAATTGCATGTTACTTTTAAAAAGTAATTTCCATGCACTATTTCTGTGCAAAAAGAATGCCAACAGAGAAATTTTTAAATTTAGATATACTGGTTCCTACACTGCTGCCAAGAGTAGTAGCATTTGTAAGGGCTTTTCTGATATTGCATGTCAATTTTATTTTATTAGCTTATTTGGTTCTCATTACAGTTCTCTGTTAGTCCCAACTGGTGGATGAAAGAGAACTCAGAAAGTTTAAGTGACTTGCCCAAGACCACAATGCTGGAGAAGTTTTCCGTTTGGCAGGAAAGTTACATAACAGTCCTCTCAGTTTTAACACTGCTCCATGTCAGAGGCAGTGGTAAAAGTGTCACAGGCCTGAATGCTTGAGGATGATTTTAGTTTAAACAATTTAAATGCTTCTTTCATACTGCCAGAACAGGTAGCAAACCATGTGTGCCAATCTTTGATTTGGAGACTAGGATCACTGCAGATACACATGGCTCCATCTCTTGGCATTTTTGAAGGAGTTATGACCTATATGTAATGTGACTGCAGGAGCAGAAGAAAAGGTTCACGTGGGGTTGCCATTTAAAATACAGAATACTCAGTTAAATGTGAATTTTAAACAATAAATATAAATATATATTTTTAGTATGGATCTGTCTCATGCAATATTCAGGACATGCTGATATAAAATATATGATGTCCTTATTTTTACTTAATGAGATAGTTGATCTGGCAACCCTAGTAAAAAGTGTTAACTTCTAACCTTTGTTCCAGTAAGCCTGGAAAATAGTTTCTGTCTGGTACCACAGTAATAGGAAGAGTACCCACTTTGAGTTGATTCTTCATACTGATGCCATGACCCAACCCATACTCTTCTGCTCGGTCCACCTTGCAAAATGTATGCTCTAAAACACTGGGACCTCACTTTCCAGATCTTATCATCACCATGCTCCAGGGAAGAAGATCAGAAGTGCTGGTTGGAGGGAAGGATGGCATCAACCAGGTTTCTGAGAGTGTTACCTCGATATCGAACAAACACTGTCATGGGATCAAATACAGAGCAACTTAATTTTTGTCTTCCATCTCCCCTGAGCAGGGGGCATGTTTAGAGAAGGATGTTATTACTGCTCCTTAAAGAAGTTCTGTGCAGTCCATGACTTTACTGATCATGCTTAGGAAATAAAATGATTTAGAGATACTTTGTCATAAAGATGCAATATTATTTCCTAAACTCTAGAAATGTCAATTCCTTCATACCAATCAAAACTTCAAGACTTCAAATATGATTTGAAGTTAAAATCTCTCCCTATTGCCAGTTGATGCTTTTCATATGTAAAGCTGGGGAAATGATATGTGATTGCCTTCTCCCCTTACCTCTCCTCTATTTTCTTGCTAACTTTCATTTCTGATGCCTTCTGGGTCAAAGAGAGGAGAGGAAGAAGAGCTCAGAGAGACAAGAAAGATAACTTTTAGCTCTTGGGCCCAGCTGATATTTAAACTATTTTTTTAATAAAGAATTTTGTTAATTCTTCAAAAACCCTATGACCCTACGACATCATCGGACACCTCCCACCTGTGGTAGACTTTTTACAGATAATGTGTTTCCTCTGGTGCATCATTTACTCACTCAATTGCCCCAGGAATCTGGTAGTATCTTCAGATTCTCTCTGCTGAGGTCTTTTTATGCCTCTGGGCAACCTCACTGGACAGAAACCAAGCCAACCCTATATGTTCTTTTTCAATTTCTGGTCCATATATATTACTCTTGTACCTTTTGCCTTCAATAAACTTAATCCTAATAGAACAACAATCTTCACTTAGTTCACTGTACAAGCTGTTATGTTGTTATGTGCAAACATTTCTAACCTTCTTTATTATTCAAGTGGGCATCAAAAAATCAGGCCAATGTATTCCCTAACAGCAAAGAAAAAACAAAAACAAAAAACAAAAAACAAACAAACAAACAAAAGTTTCTGAAGTTCTTGAAATAGTCCTATTGGGGCTCTTCTCACTAGGCTTGTGGTAAGAGGCAAACACTTTCCTAAGCTCTCCTCCTTGAAGCAGAGGGGTGGGGTTCACCCCATACCAATATCTACAAAAAGTTTGTTTTCAAAGCAGAAACAAACAAACAAACAAAAAAACAAGAACAATTTCCACAACACTTTTAGACTAATAGTATGAAGAAAGAGTTTGAGAGTTCTTTAAGGAATCAGAGCCATACTGTTTGAACTATTTGTAGGGTGACATCCATGGAATATAGTAGCATCATTGTCTTATGACTCAGTCAAAAGTAAGAGAGAATGAACCACACTTTAATCCTGTTAGTCTGGGAAAATGTGTACTGCCATTAAGAGAACATCTGTTTGGCATCTGTACCAAGTCTAGGACCTCAAGGCAATGTTGGGGTTCTCAAAGGACTTAGGGCTATTTGACCCAGGAAAGGTTTTGTGTTCCTGACACTTCTAATAAGCAGGAATATTCTGGCCTCATAATTTCTCCTGTGTAATACATGGGCTCTTTCTGCTGTAGGATGAACATATAATAAAAGCACTTCCTAGAAAGTACACTGCAAATCACTGCAAGAGCTTGAAGGGCTAAGAGAGTCATTTCCAGTCATGGCTTTCAAGACCACTTATAATTTAAATTAGATCTCAGTGTATTCTGGATTTCCTAAGCAGTGTGTGTTATAAATGTTTGTCTGTGGAAAAAGTTGACCAAATCTAGCATGTTTTAATCAGTAAGTCAATATGCTTCTAAGGAATAATTATAACCCCCTGAGTACATTCTCAAAGAGCCTTGTATCATGGCTTAATCTACCTCATTACCTTATTGCTCAGTGGAGGCTGTGAAACAAAATCTTTAGAACATCCACCATGAGAAGGTGTTCTAATCAGCCACCCTTCTGTTGAGAGCTTTGCTCAGTGCCATTGAGGGGGCTAGCTCTCTGCAAAACTGGCCCAGCCACAACCAAACAGGATGACGAAAACATCTTTATTCAGATCGTTTCAGGACTGGGTAAATAGTAGGGTTAATGTTAGGAAGTTCTGAGTGCATGACTCATGGCTCCTTGGCTTACTAGCTGTATGGCTGCTCTGAGTTTAGCCTCCCCATCAAGGAATTAGAATAATAACAGTGCCCAACTCACAGTTTGGTTGGCAGGACTGACTAAGGTAATACATGTAGATAGTTGAGGACAATGCTTATTACATGCTAAATATTTTCTCTGTTTTACAATTAAAATTGTTTCTGTTGGCATAGCTCACATCTTCCATTCTGACTTATCACCACTGTCTGTGTTAGTGTGTCAAGTTATAGATCACAAAGCAGTTTTCCACAAATCAAAGATAATCCCCCCAGAAACAGATAATCACTTCAAATACAGTGTATTTCCTTTCACTTTTATTTGACTTTGTGTATGTATTTTAAGAACTGGATTCACATTGCATGTGCAGTTATGTATCCTACTTTTTTTATATAGCATAATTTCAATATTCCTCACACTGTTAAATATATTTCAAAACTGGTTTTAAGGCTACGTTTTCCTTCCTCTAGTGAAACCAATCTTCATTTAACTATTGTTCTCATTGAACTTCTAGATTAAATATACCTTTTTTATATATCATAAATAATGCTACAATAAGCAAATAATTTTCTGATACTATTTCTAATTATTTCCTTAATAGGGTATGGACATTCTTAATATATTGCTAAATTACTTTCTAGAAAGTTTATTCCAATACTATAATTTTTGTAAGGCTTCTTAAATTTATTTCTTCAACTAACTGCAAGTTCCATTTTTAAAAATTTGTGATAAAGTACACATAACATAAAGTTTATCATCTTAACCACTGTTAGTTCAGTAATGTTAAGTATATTCAATTTATTGTGCAATGTGTCTCCAGGACTTTATATCTTGCAAAACTGAAACTCCATACCCAATTTTCCTCTACCCCCAGCCCCTGGCAACCACCATTGTACTTTCTGTCTCTTTGAATTCAACTACTCTAGGTAACTCATGTAAGTGGCATCATTCAGTATTTGTCCTTTTGTAAATGGCTTATTTTATTTAACACAATCCAATGCTATTATTTTAACTTTTAAAACTCTGTCTGCTTCTCCCCCAAGAAGAAATACTGTCTCACAATGGTTTGACCAAACAGGAAAAAATTGTTTATGTTGTGGGTTCCTACACATTGTGGCAGCCATTTGGATCAGAGACGTGTTTATTTTTCTCTCCAATTGTCCAGGGCTCCTGAGTGTGTAATCATGATGTGCCTGTAGTTCCCAAAAGGGAATCAAACACATGGGGAAAGAAGGAAAAAGACAAAGAAATTAAAATTTTTCCAGATCCTGACAAGATGACAAATGGACATGTGCTTTTTGATTTTCCCTCAAAATCAACTCTGAAAGAACTAGAGAGATAAAAGGAAAGCATAAATCTAAGTCACTAATATTTTAAAAGTGTCATCGTCTGGGGAAGACGAAAGGCTATGTGTCTTGGGCGCATCTGGTGGGAGAGGGAGCGGCCGCGTCCAAGGGAGAAAGGCGCTGCTGCAGTGCCGGTGCAGCACCGATGTCATGCGAATGCTTCTCCTCCATCCCCTCTACTTCCCTTCAGGGTCTTACAGACCAAAGTGATTAGATAACAAAAGACACTCCCACCAGAAAAGATAACACATTGAAAAACATATACAACCTGAAGCCCAATTACTGGAAAGAGGGACCAAAAATTTTAAGTAAACATAATGAATAAATGAAAGGAAATATGAAGGAGATAAGTAATATGAAGCAAGAACGATAAGTCTCAAAACAAACCAGGTGGATATATTAGCGACAGATAATGTAAAAATTGAAATCAGGAACAATGGATGGGATAAATAAATGAATTTCACAGACGAATAAATTAATAAATTAGTAATCTGAGAAATTGATTTAGGAACTGCTTCAAATTATATCAGGAGTGAATAAAGAAAGAAACTATTTAAGAAGAAAAAAGCTAAGAGTTATGGAGGATACACTAGAAAGAATCAGACTGATATCAGACTTAAAGCAACAGAGGTGGCCATAACAGAATGGGGGAAACAAAGACCTTTAGTAAAATTATTATCTATACAGGAGAGCAAACTAGACCACTTCCTAATATCATCTGTAGTAGATTCTGTATGGTTAAAAAACAAATATGAAAATAGACTATAAAATTAGAAGAAACATGTATGACTTAGAGGTGAAAAAGGGGTTGTCAAAAACTCAAAAGTGCAAATCAAAAGGTTAAAAGCTGACATTTGATTACATCAAAATTAGAAGTTAATGCTCAGTACAGGATACCAAGGGGAAAAAAATCAACAATCAAACTTTGATGCTTAAACTCATTAGAATTACAGAAACATAAATTAAAATAGCAACAGACTATCTCTTTATGCCCAGAAACTGGAAAACTGAGCGTTGCCGAGTATTGGTGGGGCTATGAAGCTGCAGGCCATAGAGACCCTCAGATGTTGCTGATGAGAGTAAGAATTGATAGAGCTATTCTGGAAGCCAGCCCAGCAATTCCATCCCTGGGTATATGTGAGAGAGATTCCTACACAGCTCTGTCAGAGACACATACAGAATTGCTTGTGGGTATGGGGAGGTGGGACCAATCTAAGCATATGTTACTGAAGAAATAGCTGTCAGTTTCCACATACAGAATCCCATGGAGCAGTGAGCAGCAAGGCTAGGGTTATACCCAGCAATATGGATAGAATTTAAAACATTATGCTGGGTAAAGAAAATAAAAGAAAGGAAAGGTATCTCAGTGTCATAGTCTATGTGGGTTACTATGTCAAAATACTATAGACTGGGTAGCTTATAAACAGAATGAAATTTCTTCTGGCTAGAAAGTCCAAGAAAATGGCATTAGAAGATTCAGTGTCTGGTAAGAACTCACTTCCTGGTTCACATACAGTGCCTTCTACCTGTAACCTCACATGGTGGAAGGGACAGGATCGGTCTCCGGGGCCTTTTTTATAAGGTCATTAATTTCATTCACGAGGGCTCCATCCTGTGACCTAATCACTGCCTAAACATACCACTTCAAAATACCATTATATTGAAGATTAGGTTTCAACATATAAATTTTGGGGGGACCCAAACATTTAGACCATAACAAAAGGAGAAAAAAATAGAAAAGGATAAAATCTAGCAGAATGCTTGTGTAAATTAAAGTTATATTCACAAAATAAAACAAAAATATTTTCAAAAACATGCAGATTCATGATAACATCAAACATATCAGAAAGTTTATATATGGAGTGGATGTAGGGTAGAGAATGGGCATTGGTTACTGGATAATAGGGAATTAAATGATGAATAAAGTTATAACTCTATTACATAGACTGAGGATGATAGTGACCCAAGAAAGCAGAATTTCTAATGACTCAACCTGGTATATCAGGGTTCTCTAACCCCCAGACAGCAGATCAGTACTGGTCTATGGCCTGTTAAGAACTGGGCTGCACAGCAGGAGGTGAGCAGTGGGTGAGTGCTTGAAGCTTCATCTGTATTTGCAGCTGCTTCTAGTGCTAGCATCACCACCTCCACCTCAGATCATCAGGCATTAGATTCTCATGGGAGCACCAGTCCCTGGTGCCAAAATGGTTGGAGACTGCTGCTTCACATCCACAGACAGACAAATAGACAAATTAAAGAGAAGTAACACTTACTGAGACAGCCTAATTTTTATAGTCTCTGTGCTAAGCTCTTTATATCCAACAACTCATTTACTTCTTATACCAGCTGTAGAGGAAATTTATGGTTCTTTTCATTTCCCAAATGATGAAGAACAGCTCACAGAGGAAAAGTAATATGGTTGGGTCTTAGTACATGTACAGATCGGGGCAGATTGTTTCAAATGCCCAAGTCCTCAACACCATTACAAACTGCCTTGCTGGAATGTCTTCACAGGAATGGCAGTGCTGACCACAGAAGAGCACACATGGATAGACGTGTGTATTGTGTCACCACAACGTCACAGCTGTAGCATGCTTTGGCCATTGCTCCTTCTGTGGACTGTTCTACCCCATACCTCACAGCATCGGGAAGTGGCCTCCTTCAGCCTTTTTGAAAGATGCCAGATGCCTCCTATTGTGGTTGGTACAAACAAGCTGATACGATATGAAATATTTAAAATGTGGGCATGCTGATCCATGCTCCAAAAAAAAAAATCTGCTCTCAGAAAAATGAAAGAAATGTACCAATAAAGGAGCTGAGAAACAGCCATTCAGATGAAAGCAAAATACTGACACAAGGCCAATTTCAACTTAAGAAAATAGACCACCTCATGGAGGGTGAAATTTCCATGCCCTCAGGCATAACTCCCACAGAGTGAGCAAGGACTGAAGCATGTGGTTTTAATAAATCCTATTCCATATTCCTTAGATTACTATTAAAATGGGGTTATGAGAAGTGCCTCTTACAACACAGGGGCTATTGCAAGTAATTACAGGGAAAAACAATAATGTCTGCCTTTGTTATGAGGGTGGTTTACAATTAGCAGTAAATGTCATTGTGCCAATATGTGCATAGGAGACTGGGCGCTAGAGAATTTGAGATACAAATCAAATTTTGCAAGCGGAAAAAGGAAATGGTAGTGCTTCATGCTATCAGTACTTCTCCTCAATAACATGAGTAAACACCAGAGTCTCATCCTAGGAAAAAGAAGATTAAGGCAGTGTGCCTTATCAATCTGCCCTGAGAGACTCGAGGTGTTGGAATTAAGTCCTGCAGGGTCACAGCATGAGGTGAGGATAATGTGCAAAGACAGCCCAAGCATCAATATTCTAGAAAGCAATTGGAAAATTACTTCATAGCACATCTAACATACAATGATAAAGAATGTCAAAGTAATTACTCCTAGGATACCAGGGATTGCCACACTGCAATTATCATTGCGGCCTGGGTTGGTTTGTATGAGCTTCTGCATCTCTCTCGCTGCTGCTATAATACCTTCTTGCAGATCTGCCACTCAGATTTGTAGATTTAGTGCTGGGAGGCACAAGGGTTCCTTCTGAACTACAGAGATTGAAGTGTGCCAATTTAATATTCACTCTTTACTGGTAAAAGCTTGAATCCATTTGACAAAGGCTGATGAGAAAGGAAAGTTTTGAAATATAAACCTAGGCCTGAAAGTGTACTTTGAAATTTTTTCAACATTTTTTGTTATAACAGTATATTTTATTCCGTAGATTTCAAATAATGAAGACAATTGAGGCAACGGCTCTAAATAAAGAATGTTTTCAGCTTTGCTACGGAAAAAGAAATAAGGGAATTAGAGAGCTTTCATTTACTTCATTCTCTCCCAGTAGTAATTTTTTGGGAGGGGATCACAGGACTCACAGAACTCATTACTGAGAACTCGGAAAGAGTTAGAAAGTAGAAAGTAAAACGAGGGAAGAAAATAGAATGTTTAAGTCTATGAGATTAAAATTGGTATTTCTGTACCAGTCTGAGAAGTCAGAGGTAAGTAAACCTGATCAGAGCTTGTGACATATGACAGTCCATGTGTTGCAGGTTTTCCTGTCTATTTTTAGTCTAAGGGCCAACTCTGCCTCTACCTTTTTCAATGTCAGCAGAAACATGCAACTCCTCATAAGAGATTCTCATCTCTTATAATAAATAGATAATAGCTGGCTGTGAATAAAAATGTTTACCGATATCTGCAAATCTTGGCTCTCTTTTAATAGTAACAGTGATTATTTATTGAGCAGCTACTGTGTACCACATATCAAAATATTTTACATGTCTTTATACCTGTTACACCATTTAATTCTTAGCCACTCTCTCAGGTCTGATTATTATCCCCATTTTATAGTTAAGAACACTAAAGCACTAGAAAATTTAGTTCCTGCACAGCTACTAAGTAGCAATAACAGAATAAAAAACTCAAAAGTCAGATCTGAGAGACCTTAAACTTGACCATGATAGTAGAGTGCCCACTTTAGAACTATGATGAGTCAACTGACATTTGACAATCAATTGACAAAAAAAAATTGGCTGTTCTTTCTAATATTCATTAAATATTTGAAATTTCATTGTTAGTCTGAAGGTGCAGCACCGAGTCTACTTTGGTCTAGATTTGCAATTCATGTTATCATTTAAAAAAAGAAGGAAAGAGGGCAGGGAAGGCAGTGAGGTTACACAGTGCCTACAGACAAATAGAAGCTCTATTTAATTTTCTATCATACAGATAATTAGGTACCAAATAGGTCCCTAAGGTAATTAAAAGCATAATAAACATAATGAAACAAGGGCTGTATCCTGTTTAAAGAGGAAAAATTAAGAGTCATAAATCGGTAGTAAATCATGAATTTCCTTAACAGGTAGATCATACTTGTTTTATCAAAAACATACTGTCATTCCTCAGAATCAGGAGTTGAGCTCCCAGTCAGCTGTGGATGGCCTAGCATCATTGTGAACAGCAAAGATTCTGTTATTACCTCCTGCTGGGACAGAGTGGTGGCAGGCCCCAAAGGTGTAGGAATTAAAATGCCAAGTCAGGTTTCTGACATCTTTGTGTTGCACTGGTTACCAAAGGAGCAGAGAGAGGGCCTCTGAGGCACCTTGAGTAGATGGAAAGCCAGTCTTCATGAAGAAGAGGGCCCTCATTGTCCTTCCACATTTCCTTGGGGTGAGGAAAAGACCCCAGAAATAGGAGGACCTGAGGCTCACACAAGCACCTTCCCTGGACTTGCGCAGACCTGGCTATACCATGTCCCTAGCAAGTAATAGCTTTTCTCCCTGGCTAAGGCCTGGTGATAACACATCATCAAGGTAGAGCTCAAAGCCTTTTAGCTGCTAACTTAGACCACTTAGACCATCAATCCTCCTCTATGTTGGTGATCTGAGCTAAAAAAGAAGACAATGTCTTGTAAAAGAAAACAGTTACAAATCTTAAAAAAAAAATAATCATGATGTAATTCGTATTCTGTTTGCTCCAAGAATACTCACTGGTGGTGCTTGTGGCCACATTTGCTCCAAGATAATTTGCAGATTACAGTCCTAACCTTCTCCCAAAATTTGTCATGAAATACTTTGCTTTTATTATTATTTTTGCATCGCTCTACTATGTCAATAGTTTTTGGAAACAAATGACATCATTCTGTTTACAGCATTCTGCGGTATTTCCATTTAGAAAATATAGTGATTCTTGATTGCTGAAAATGCCAAATCCTAGAAAATGTAGCATTCCTACACATGATGTTAATCATTCTGGAACAGTTGCTAGCTGAAGAGTCATTTGATAAATCTGATTTATGTATACATTTCTGTTACATTAAGATTAGAGTCAAGTTCTGTTTAAAAATAACTCCAAGAACAGTTTTTTATTTTATTTTCACATTAAAAACCAGTCAGATTTGCTTCAGCCTCAAAGAGCATATTTATGTAAAATTAAATTAACGTTGGCAGTGAGCTGCACTTTTTTCTAAATGGGAAATGGGTTAAGCTCCTAATTAGAAACTCATGTCAACTACCCTAAAAAATGAGGACTCAAATGAAATAAGACAATGAATAGAAAATACACATATGATACAGGGGATAGTCAAAAATATTGCTTAATGAGATTCAAAGAGCCTCAGAGAGGGAGTCAGGAGCTAGGTTTTGAATTCTGGCTGTTTCACTCATTGCTGTGCAACTGTAGACAAGGTACTTAATCTCTGTGGCCTCTGTTTTCTTCAGCTTTAAAATGGAGATAAGAATTCTTGCCTCATGGATTTTTGTGAAGATTAAACAAGTTAAAACCTATAGAAATGTCTAGGATGCTGTCTGGCATGCAGTGAGTTCTCAGTAAATGCCAGTTGTAGGTGAATCTGTAGCAGTGCCCAAAGTAACAGTATTAATAACACAGGTGAGCACAGGCTCTATATAGGAGAAAGCTCTTCCATCCCTTTATCAAGAACTAAATGTCAACTTTATAATATACTAAATGTTTGTAGGTATACTTCTGGGTTTCCCACTGTCTATTCATGATGTAATACCATAATGTTTAAATTATTATGGCTTTGTAGTATGTTTGAATATCTATCTAGTGATGGTATTATTTTTTTCCATGTGAACTCTAGAAATAGCACCTTTAGGTCAAAACATTTATGTTGATGTTTTATTCAACGTGAACAAATTTTTATGGAATTTATTTCTTATTTAAAGAAAATGAACATTTTTCTGAAGTTGAGCTTTGCCATTCAAGAGCACTGTGTTTTCTTTCATTGGTTCAAGTCTTTCTTTGTATCCTCAGGATATTTTAAAGTTTTTTTCATGTAGATCTTGCAAACTTTTAAAATATAGTTTATTTTTAGTATATACATACTTTTTGAAATGAGACTTCTATTTCCATTATAAATTCCCCTTGTTTATTGCTTATGTACAGTAAGTAAGCTTATTAATATCTTCACATGGCTTATTGATATTTACACATGGCTGTGTAGCCATGTTGCCAACATTCTTATTATACAACTTTTTTTTTCACTTGATTCTCTTGGCCTTTCTAGGTATACGATAATATCTAGACTATCCCCAGAATAATGATAAATTATAGTAGATGTAATGAAAATATTTGTTTAATTTCTTTCATGGGAGCATTTCCTGTGTTTTCCTGTTAGGCATAATGCTAGATTTTGTGTTGCGATCAGTGTGTTTCATCATGCTAAAGAAGAATCCACTTATTGCTTAATAGACTTGGACTTTGAGCTATGAGAATACACTACCTAATCAAAATCAATATATACAACTTTAAAAGAAAAATCAATTAATGCTTTATCTCAGTAGAAAATGCCTGGTTGTATATTTCAAGAGATTACATCAAAAGCATACTTATACAAGCGGTTCTCAGTGAGGTCCCTGGACCATCAGAATTAGCATCACCTGAGAATTTACTACAAATGCAATTCTAAGACTCCACTCCAGACCTGCTGTATCAGAGTCTCTGTGGGAACAGAGTGGTCCAGTAACCTGTGATTTAACAATACCTCCAGAGGATTCTGATAGGAGTTAAAATTGTGACCCACTGGGTTAGCCAGATTAACAAAATCAATAGCTGCTAAACCAAAGCATTTTAGGTTTATTGGTAGGTAAGAGTCATAACTGACATCCAGTTCACCATATGGGGCCACAGTTGAAGGGTGATTAGGAAGGAATAAAAAGCTTTTTATCTACCCCAAACTTTGTTTTTCTTCAATCTAAAAGATGCTATCTTTTTTACTTGAATTGACATCTGATCCCAAATTCTCACATTGATTAAATAACAAAGGAGAGACATTGCAACACCATGAGGTTTCTTGCAATTGGACAAAAAAAATACAGGCCTAGGGATGCAGGCAGTGGCAGCTGGAAACCAACTGGAGCGCATGGAGAGGTCAGGCAACATGGAAAGGGTACTGACTGTATCTGCAGCATCCACGTATCACCTAGAATTACACAGTGACAGGATTGCTTTCTATTCTGGCCTATCAGCATCAGACTAGCAAGCTCCATCTGGGAAAGTCTGATACCAACCAGTGCATCTGGTAGAGAAATCCACAGAAATTGTTATTCTTTTAAGTTGAGCAACAGGATTGAGAATGTGACATTCATGGGCCTGAACAGGGTAATATATCCATGGAGAGAGGTGGCTTTTGAAAGTAAGATACCGTACCAGGGAAGTTGGGGTGAGGAGGAAAGTAAAAACAGATGCTGAAGGCAATAATATCACAACTTTACCAACAGCCAGTCCTACTTATTGCTCTTGGAGGCACTGCCAGGACACTGCTCCTGTCTGTGGGAGGGAGAGCACAGAAAGGTAGCAACTGTACCCAGGATGGGTACGAAACGTCTTCTGTGGGTATACAAGTAAATGGACAAGAGGAACCACGACCAATGACTCCAGTATTTAGTGGCTGAATGGGGATTTGAATAAAACAGTAGAACCCAGTCTCCCATTTGAATTCCCTTTATTTTTGTTTGCTTACAATTTTTCTTCAAACATTCACTTAAATTTTTTCAGCTTCATCCTCAACTAGAATATCAGTGATACTATTGGTTAGGGAGAACACTTTTCTTTTGTTCTAAAACACATGAAATTAATGCAGAATTATTTTTTAAAAGCTGTTCCATAATATTTCAAATGCTTTGAGTGGTAAGCAGGCAATATTTTGGCAAAGCCAGCGCTATAATTTGTTTTCTTTCTATTACTCCAAATAACCACACAATAAGCCAGGGCTTCTCAAAATTTAGCTTGACTCAGACTAGCCTATTGGACATTCTAAAAATATACACACACCTGATCCCCATTCCCAGAAACTCCGATTTAGAAAGACCACCAATAAGATCCAAGAAACTTTAACAAATATCCCAGGTCAGTCTAACGAAGGGCACTAAGAGAAACACTTCTGTGGGTAAAATCTTTGGAGTAGTTTGAGAGAACATTTAAGGTAATATCTAGACAGAAAATGGCCTCTAATCTTTGAATTTAATTAGCTGTTTATAAACCCGAGTGGCTGAGGATATGTCCTCCGCAAGCATGGAGAAGGATGATCAAAAAATGCAGAAAGCATGAAGCCTACAAAGAGACTTCTTGGAATCCTGGGGCTCAGAAATGTGGCACTGGGAATAGTATAGAGGTTTTTCATCAAGAAAACCAGAACCTTGGGATTTAGTGAGAGACTACAAGATGCATGGGTTCTGGCTTCCAAATGGGAGCCACTCAGCTTTAAAAAAAAAAAAAAAAAAAAAAAAAAAAAGGAACACAGCTGCTTTGCGCATGTATCTCCATTGATTTGTGACAATGCTGAGTCCTGGTGAAAGTGAAGCCTTGATAGACATCAGCCTTGATATTTAATCTGCCCGTTACATGTACTTTCTATACTTCCTGTTATTTACATTTCTTAACAAAAACATGTACTTTTTGTTAAGAAGGCTTCTGAGGTAAGCAGTTGTAGGGATAACAGGGAAGGAAAGAGACCATAGGACCCCGGCTACAGAGAGGTATGGGGGATATATCACTGAAGACAGAGTAAGGCCTTGATTAGGGATAAGAATCAGGAACGGGAAGCACTGGTACCTTCCTGTGCTTGGAAGGAATACACATGCTTAGAGAGGTTTTGTGAATAGAATTGATATGAACTAGTAGAATACACTATGCTTATCTTTTTTTCCCTCTTCTCCTCTCTCTCTTCAAGAAATGACAATTTTGCCTTAATAACCCATCAACTCAGCCACTGTGGCTTCTACGGTGAATTTCCTAAGATTGTAGGGGAAGTCAGGCTAAAGGTGAGGCCATTTTCAGCAGTAAGAACTTCAGAAGATATTTTCTAGTAGGTAACAAACATCTCTCGACCTTGACAGAACTTGATTACAATAGTTTAGTACTAAACACAATGTCAGAACAGATCTTTTTCCTGAGGATGTAAAAGGTGAAGAGACTTGAACTGCAGTTTGCAAATCTTAGTGCTATCTCTAGGTTTGCAGAACACATCTTCCCTCCCAACCCCTTCTCCACACTGCAGCAAGGCACAAGGCTACTATCTACATAAACAGGAAATGGAGGATTCTTCAGCAGATCGCATGACATTTTTCTCCAAAAGATACATGAGAAGTAGGACTGATGAGTAGTGTAGAGCAGCAGTTTCCCACCTTTTTGGCACCAGGGACCAGTTTTGTGGAAGACAATTTTCCATGGACTGGGATAGAGGGGATGGTTTGGGGATTTCAAGTACATTACATTTAGTGTGCACTTTATTTCTATTATTATTACATTGTAATACATTACGAAATAATTATACAAGTCACCATAATGCCAAATCAGATGCCACCAGCTACAGCTTAATTGTCTTTAGCCACTCACTGATAGGGTTTTGATATGAGTAATTGATTTATTATGGTCTCTGTGCAGTCAAACCTCTCTGCTAATGTTAATGTGTGTTTGCGGCCGCTAGCATCACCGCCTCAGCTCCACCTCAGATCATCAGGCATTAGATTTTCATAAGGAGCATGCAACCTAGATCACCTCACATGTGCAGTTCACAATAAGGTTCATGCTCCAAAGGGAACCTAATGCCTGATGATCTGAGGTGGAGCTGAGGCAGTGATGCTCTCTCCGGGGAGTGGCTGCAAATACAGATGAAGCTTCACTCTTTGCCTGCCGCTCACCTCCTGCTGTGTGGCCTGGTTCCTAACAGGCCACAGACCTATCTATACTGGTCTGTGGCCCAGGGATTGGGGATCCCTGGTGTAGAGAAACTTTGGAAATCACCTAATTCCATCATATGAATAATTACATAGCTCTTGCCAAGAATACTTATGCTTATACATGTTTATATAATCTATATTTTAAAAGCACACTCAGTCACAGATATACATCCAAATTGATTTTTTCTATTTGCGAGGTCAAGGGAAATGTCAAGATTCTGCAAGGCAAAGTATGTGTATGGCAGGCACTCATGACGTGCCTCTCAGAGTCTGAGTACATTCACAGACCCATCAGTGAATTCTCAACTGATTACCTGACTGGTTGATTAACTGACCAAATCAAGGTAGAGAAAGCAAAGCAGAAATTCAGTGACAAACCATGATGTCAATGCAAATCAAGGATTTATTTTGTATTGACGAAAAGGAAAAAACAAAAGAGAATTCTGGGTTTTAGTTAATTTATCCAAAAAATATGTATTGAGCAACTATATGCTAAAAATGGTGAGATTTCAAATATCCTGTCTCTTCTGTTAGTTAGGGGGATCGATAATACACATATAGACAAATAAAAAAAAATTCTTAGAATGACAAATGCTCTGTAATAAACTAATCTGGATAATGGTGACAGGTAAGAGATGGGACAGCAGCAGTTTCCTTATGGTTTTCAAGGTGACATTTGAGTAAAGGGTAGAAACCAGTTATGCACTGAGCTGAAGGTAGAGAATTCCAGATTGAAGAAACACTGTATAAAATACCTGAGGTGATAAAGAATACCAGTTAGTCTTAAACAGGGTAAATATTATATATGAAATGATATGATCACATAGGGCAGAAGTGGGCAAACTATGATCTGTAGCCCAAATCTGAACCATTACCTATTTTTGTAAATAAAGTGTTATTGAAACAGAGTCTTCCCTGTTTATTTATGCATTACCTATGGCTGCTTTCATGCCACATTAATAGAGTTGAATAGTTGTGACAGAAACTGTCTGGTCCACAAAGTCTAAAATATTTGCCATCTGACCCTTTACAGAAAGTTGACTGACCCCTAATGAAGGGCCTAGTTATGATGGTGCAGAGTTTGGGTTTTCTTTTGCATCCAAGAAACAACTGCTAGGAGATTTTAAGCAAGCTAACAACAGGATCTGTCTGACTCTAAGTCCCTTGAACACTATGTAGCGAATGGACAGCAAGGTCACAAGTGAGGAAGCAAGGAGACAAGTTCAAAGTCTCTCATGCTATCTCAGAAAAAAGATGGTGACTTGTGTTATAATTGCAGCAATGGAAATAATAAATGGTGGTTGGGTTGAAAATATACTTTGGAGATTGCATTTATAAGAATAATTTATAGGATTAGATTTATAAGAATTAGAACATTGAGTTAATAAAATGACTTTGGGATTTTGACCTGAGAAAATGACATAGAATGTGTTGGTTATTGAGAAGACGGCAGAGAGGCAAGTTGGAGATGGGTGGGAAATCAAAAGCGCCCTTTTCAACACGTCAAGTTTAACATGCTTCTTAAAGCATGCGTATCATAAGCAGTTGGCTACTTTACTCTGGACCTGGGGGAGGGGTGAGAGATGGAGTTATATGTATTTGAGAATCGTCAGTGTATAGATGCATTGAAAGCCATGGGGCTGGAGAGATAGAACTCAGGAGAGGATGTCCAGCATGAAGCCCCAGGGCATGATGCAGAGCCAGGAAAAGGGAATGAAAAGGAGCAACAAACTCATCCCTGTATGTATAATCCATTTTGTCATGTGGTATTAAGACCTAGCCGTCTTGGTTTGCCAGTAGCTCCCTGCTAGGCTCTGTGCTAGAGGGAGGGTGAAAAAGCTCACGGGTTAGAAAGGGCTTGAGTTTTCTGTTGAGCATCATCCCAATCTCCTTACTTCACCCTGCCCGTGACAGTACTTTCTTGTAGCAGCAGTTTATTTTATTGTTTCTCCAAAATTCACATAACTATTCTCATAACACTGCTCAACAACTTTAGCAAGAGCAACAACGAGCAAGCGCTTCTCCCCCATGCCTCCTGTGAAATCAAAAACGGGAGTTATACCTAAGCAACAGTTCCCTCTCAGAGTTAGGTTTTCAGCTCCTCAGGGCTCCTCCTCTATGCTTCTAAATTTGAATCATTACAACTCCTTCTGTCAAGATGGTGACTGTTTCTGGCAGCCACTACCTCACACCTTATAGCTCTCTTTGCACATGTTTCAGTGACCCACTTAATGTTTTTTAAATATAGATATCTATCTATATCTATATGTATAGATATAGATATATAGATAGAGATATGTAGATATATAGATATATAATTCTATATACCTTTCAGTTACCTAGTTAATATTCTTATTTGTTAAGTTCTCCTTATAAAAATAACTGGAGGATGTACTTTCACTGAAGCCTAGAGGAGAAAAAAAAGTTTCAATGGAGAGGTAAAATAGTAAAGGAAGAAACAATTGATCATCCATTATATTTAGCAAAAAGGTTTAGGTGACAATGACAAGATGTTTGTATACTGATGGAGTTGGGGGCCCAAGGGAGATGATAAAACGGATTACAATGGATGAGATGGATTACAAATACATTCTGAAGATAGAGTTTATAAGAAAATTTATAAGATTGAGTTTATAAAATGACTCTAGTGTTTCTGTCCTGAGGAAATGGTGGATGGCGGAGTCATTTATAAAAAAAGATTGATGAATTTGGAAGCCCAGTGGAGTAGAGAAGGAGAGGTGAAGAAGTAGAGACAATTTACATTAGGTAATTCCCTAAGGGTTTTTGCAGTGAATGAGGCCACTTAAGGGTTTTATCTTTTTAAGATCAGAGCTGTTAAGGCATGTGAGTAAACCAATGGTGGCAGACACAGATGATACCAGGGAAACAGGTGTGATAGTGAGAGTGAGGTCCTTGAGTAATGGGTAAAAACAGTTGAGATCCAGAGCACAAGGGAAGAATTTGGCTTTTAACAGAGCCAGGGGCACTACTCCACTGTCAAAGGAAGGAGGCAAAATAATGTGTGAATTCAGATGCAGAAAAGTTGAGGGATTTGGTGATGGGAATTAAAGGGATTCTTTTTTTATGTTGGTTTTTTGTTTTTGTTTTCAAGATTAAAAAACAAAACGGCCAGAGAGCCTCCAAAAATTT
Source organism: Eonycteris spelaea (assembly GCA_003508835.1). Lineage (NCBI taxonomy): Eukaryota > Metazoa > Chordata > Mammalia > Chiroptera > Pteropodidae > Eonycteris > Eonycteris spelaea. Next base: position 4,480,064 of record PUFA01000057.1, on the reverse strand, counting down.
ACATTGCAAAATGACTTTTGTCAACCACAGGATTACCAGAAAAGCACTTTTGATTCTCAGTGATCACAGAAATCAAATTTTTGGGGGTAAAAGTGATAAAAAAAAATTACCTTCTGAACATGGAGAATAAAGATATAGGACTCTCACATTCTGGAAGTGAAGCAAGTACCCATAATTACCATCATAAATTTGCTGAGCACTAAAAATAATTTTGTGTTTTCCTGTAGGATTTGCTAGCTAATAATAAGCAATTTCCAGCTGTGTGCTGTGACAGCAAAAAAAGAGGGTCTAACATTCTTATAATTATATTTCCCATATCCATATTCGCATTATAAAATACTGATTAAGACTCATCTGCTTAAACTATCTTTTATCAAAATCTTTGTAACAGGTGATTCTTATGAAATCTGACTATACTGTATAGATTAAACTTCAAAAAGGGGATTATCAAATATTTTACCTTTCAGTCCTTTTAAATACACACATAGAATTTGTGAAACAAAGGACTGTCAACAGTGAGAATTGAAATTTTTCTACAGTGAGAATTGAAATTTTTCTTCAGAGCAGATTACACAAACACATCCCAAGGGCTCCCCTCAATCTGGCATTGAAAGCTGTACCAAACAGCAGGCTTCCCCATATGATGTGCTGGGCCTAGCTCACTTCACTCTGCTTGACAAAATGAGTGTGATTGTTTGAGAACAACTAAATCAAATATCTATTCTTGGGTCTATTTTCTCAAACTTCAAATGTTCTTCTAAGCTTTTGAAATGTCAGCACTCAAAGAAAGGAGATAACTCTTTGGTCATGAATTCACTGTTACTTCTTGGAGGTATTGTGAAAAAAGAATTACTCTTCAGGACAACTCGATAAGTTTAGTTTGCTGCTGGGTGGGGCCACACTTCCTCAGGGCTTCTCTGGATTCCCATAACTCATTTCAAAGTTCACAGCTGAGTGGCTCTGGCTCGATGCAGGCAGACAAGCTGATGCTGTAGATGCTGTAATCACACTCCCAAGGAAATCCATAGAAAAAGCAAGTGAAATATCTGCCCCCGGGTTGAATATGGAAAGTTCCCTCAAAAATATGAAGAGTTAACAAAAATCAATTCAAAATATATATGATGTTTGACTTGAATCAACATTATTTTCAACTAAAGTTTCCTAAAATTTAATAAGAAAACAACAATTTAAATTGAAAACAGTAACTAGTATGCGTGCTCTCTCTCTCTCTCTCTCTCTCTCTCTCTCTCTCTCTCTCTCTCTCTCTCTCACCCTCACTCCCTCACTCCCTCCCTCCTCCCCTCAAGTATCTCATCTCTAGGGATAAGATGGATGTTAATTTTTCCCCTTTTTCAATTTTAACTTTTCACTGAAATATAAAATATGCACAGAAAGGTGCATACTTATAAGTATACAGCTCAATGAATTTCCTAAAACTGAACACACCCATATAAACCAGCACAGAAAGAAACATGATCGATGCTTTAGAAGTCCGTTGTGCCCTCTTCTAGTCACTACCGTTGTAACCGCCACATTGACTTCTAATGGTACAGATTAGTTTTCCTGTTGTTATATTGTATGTAAATAGTATCTCTGTGTGTGCAGTCTTTAGCGTCTGACATTTAGCCCAGTTTTTAGCTACAACTGGAAGCCACTACAATTTACTGAGTTCTTGGTTTACTACGTACCAGGCATTATGCAAAATCCTTTACTGTACCATTACCACATTCAATCCTTATAATCGCCTCATGATTAGGCACTATTATTATCTCATTTAAGCAGGTGAAAACATTACCAGCTTAGGGATAGTAATATGTACTAAGTGAACCAGCAGTAAATGCTGGAGCCAGGATTCATACTTTGCTTATCTGGCTCCAAAGTATTAGTCTTTTCCATGCAGGCTTTCATAAATGTATACAAGACCAAATACTACTGAATCATCAAAGCCAACCAGGATCTGAGAGGTCAAAATACACTGCCACTTGAGTGTGGTGTCTTATTTATTTCAATGTGATCATGCATCCACCAATCATGCTAACTTGGACCTCACATATAATATGATCAGTGACTATTTTCATGGCAATATAACTTGTCAGCTAAATTGCAAAGTAACATATGAGGGTATAGTATGTGGTTCAAGTATCTTTACTTCTAGTAACTGAAAGTAAAATACACTTGCCTAAAGATATTGCTATTAGAGATAGATCCTATGTTGCTTATTCCTTCACTCGCCAAGCAGCTGTGAACTTGTATTCAGTAATAATTTAAACGTTATTAATATTGAAAGCAGGATGGCTCATAATGAACAATGAAAAGGAAAGGATAACACAAATAATAGTAAGCAATCTCACGAGATTCTAAACAGCCATAAGGGGGAAAAAAAAAAAAACCTGAGGGAGACTTACATGTACTATTATAGAAAAAGTATTCCAGAGTATAAGCCAATTTATGAGTATGAGCATACACTCATATTTTATATATTTATGTGTTTACATATGACAGGAAGTCTGGAGGGAAACACTTAAGCATACACACAAGGATGTACACACACAAAGAAAAGAGGAAATAGTTGGAAAGTATATTATGAATGGTTGTTTTCCTAACAATTTACACCAAGAAAAGTTAATCAGAGAATTTGTACTGACAAAATATTTAATAACATAAAGGAATAATTTTCTTTCAGCTGTAATAATAGCATTACAGTTTCTTAAAAGCATTGTCTTTTAGAAGTATATACACACTGAAATTATGGATGAAATAATGTGATATGTGAGATTTACTTGAAAATAATCCATTGTGAGACAGGGTTGGGAGGTAGAGATGAACTAAGAGTAGATGTTTTTGTACGCATTTGAAAATTTTCATTATAAAGTTAAAAAATAAAAGGTATGGATGTTTCTGGGAACATAAACATTCTTCTCCTTGGTTAAATTTTCTTGATTTTCTCTATAGAATATATTATGTATTTATAATAACATGCTAAATAAAAGATAAAGAAAGTTGTCGATGAAGTACATTTTGCAACTCAAACTCATCTTTCTTACCTGGGCAAATTACTAAGTGGTAGAAGCCAGAATACTATTGAAATCACAGAAACAGTTTGCTAACTACTATGCGTAGAACAATTTAGGCTGATCAATTTCCTTTCAAAATCCTACTTCTTTCATTCTTACCAGTCTTACTACAATGTGGTAAAGAACTTCCCATTCAAAAGATAACTTAGGGTAATTAATGAGGGTGGATAATTGGGGAAAAGTAAGCATTTTCTTAGAGAACTGGAATCCTGAAAAAAAAAAATCAAGAGTATTTTGCATTTCAGGGCACATCTGTCAGTTTTCCTAATTCAGCTCTAGATAATTCTTTTCTACTCTGTTTGGGATATGTTATAGTCACAGGGGAGGAATCAGAGTGATCTTCATCAAGAGGTCAATATTTATGTCTTTCATGGCTTAAGTGACCCAACCTCTGAGAAGAAAAGAAAAATGTATCTTATGCAGGAAACAAGGCTAGTCAGCCTGATTGAACACTGTGAATTTTGACCACCAGAAAAGTGTCTTGCTTAATATGGACAGACTTTGGTCTTCTGCAGTCAAAAAATGAAATGGCTTTAATATGATAGAGATACAAAGATACAATAAGGAGATATGAAAAATTTGCAGCTGAAAAGTGAAAAAGAAAAAGATTTCTCAAACTGTCTGAAAACTCAAATCATAAAGCTCTATCAGGAATTGCCAGAACTCAGGATTGGAGTATGAGTGTGCCTATAAAGGGGTGGCAGAAGAGAGTTTTTTGGGGTGATGTAACTGTTTGAAATCTAACTTGAGATAGTGGTTACATTAATCTTGCCTATGTCAAAACGCATGTAACACACACCAAAAGAAAAAAAAAAGGAGAAAAGAAAGAAGGAAAGGATGAAGAAAGGAAAGGAGGAAGGGGAAAAAAAATAAGGAAAGAAGGAAGGAAGACAGGAAAGAAAAAAGAAATGAATTTTAGTTTATGTACATTAAAAAATAATAATGATGACTTAAAGCCCCCCAAAATTTGAAACAGCATGGTTGTTAGTTGTATGGCAGGTATTTAAGAATTTTTGAATTAATCAGTAAGTGCATCAATGCATGGATGAAACCACGAATGAACAAAATCATAATTTAAAAGAGAAGGCAGTAAATTATTGAAACATGTTTTAAAATACACTAAAATTTTAAAAGAGCAAAAACAATTTATGTTCTAGGAAGTCAACATAGTGGGTATATTGGTGGAGGAGGGAGTCATGCCTGGAAGGGACCTATAGGTCTTTAGGATTCTATTTTTTGCTGTGGATGCTGGTTACACAGATGTGCTAAATTTGTGAAAATTCATTTAGCCATATACCTACGACCTGTGCCTTTTCCTTAATGTATTTTATGCTTGCATGAAACATTTCTTTTTTTTAAATGAGTAACTCCAAAGTCTATCTTATCTTTGAAAAGCCATAGTAGAAATGCCTTTCACAATTCAGTTGTAGGACAAAATTGCCTCCCCTGATGAAAAATATGTTTCCTTTCACCACCCCCTCCCCCACAGCTAATGAGAATTAAGTAATCTGTCATTTCTCTTTTCTACCTTGGTTGCCACAGGAATCTGGGTAAGATTTTCTGCTTAGTTCTAGGACCTCACTTATTCTGCTGGTATATTTTTACCTCCCCCCATTCATGACTTTTAACTTTATAGTTCTATTTCAACGATGTTATCATATATGTATATTGTGCCTTGTATTATAAGCCAGCACCAAATAACTTTTGGATGTGGGTAGAGTATAAATCATAAGCTTAAATAAGAAAGTGTGTCTTATTTAAGAACCTTATGAGCAAACCATAAAAGAAAAAAAGAATCCTGTCTTAAAATGAAATGCTACTGATCACCTGGTCCTCAATGCAACACAATTTCAATCGCACACTGAAGGAGAGCGACTTTCCTAGATAAATACAGGGAGTGGAGAAATTAACTTTGTGCTTATATTCAAGTTAAAAAAAACATGTTATATGTGTTTAAGTATAAAGAGAAAAAAGTCAAAAGTCATACCTTAGACTTTAGAGTTCAGTAATAAAATAAATAACAGCTGAGTCTAATTTCATACATGAGCTTTGTTAAATTAGAAGAAAATGGAGTGACTCGCAAAAGAATCTAAAACAAATGCAGCCACTTGATTATGCCCGATAACTAGATTTTCCAGGTATGAAATTCATTTCATTTTCAGATGCCGAGCATATTGAGAATGGTCCCTTGTAGATTGACTCCTCACCTAAATACAATGAATATACAGTTTGCCTTTCGGAAGAAAAACAAAAAAAATATTTGGACTGATGAAATAAAGTTCAAGCCCTTGTATGGTTTGTGCTCCTCTGAAGCTGAAATGATAAAAAAAAAAAAAAAAAAAAAAAAAAAGTAAACCAGGAGATTCCTGAGGGATCGCCAGAGCTAAAAACCCTGTACGGCGTTTCTGTCCTCTGACGATGGCATATAACAGTTTCTTCTACCCAGTCTGAGGAAATCACCTTCACAGCCTGTCTATGTTCTTCATGTAAAGATTAGAAAACTTAACAAATATTTTTTTTCATGAAAAAGCTAACTAAATATATAATTCTACCTTGCAAGATGAGAGAAAACAGAGAGAGAGAGAGAGGTCTTTGGAACATATTCCAAAATCCAGGTGATTCCACAGTTGTTCTTAAAATAATGAAAGAATTAAGAGCTGATGGTTCTCTCACTTTATTGTTTCACTAGAATTCAGTATGGTTTGGTAGGCCAAAGAAATTATTATGAAATGCCCAAGATGCAGCAGTGGCCCAAAGTGGATACTACCAAGTATCTATCTGCAAATGCTTTGAATTTTATAACACTGAATATGGCTTTTGTGTGTGTGTGCCCAATCATGCCCAAAGACTAATGGTTAGGGTAGCATTGCCAAAACATCTGCCGAAAAAGTGTACTTATTTATTATCCACTCATGTGAAACGAATGTCCAAGGTTTATAAATATCAGAAATGTGTCACACATAAAATCACATTTAGTTGTACCTTTCTGATTGGTTGAAATTCAAGAGGAACATAAATGGACTTTCCAGAGATATGTTTTAAAAGTTATTCTGCGAATCAGTCGAGAGAGTAAAATCGTCACAATTACATGTCAAAAAATGTTGTCAAGGCATGATTCTAGTTCAAGTAGCGTACAGCATTCCATGTACTAGTTTCCTTAGGGCAGGAGAGGTGTAGGGTGGGGGAGGGAAGAGTACAAGGGGAACAGGGAGGGGGAGTTCAGAAGAGGCTACCTGACAAAGGCCCAAGGAGCTCAGTGTGTGTGTGTGGGGGGGGTGTCCTAAGTCAAATCACTTGAACACATTTCAGGTTTATTCAGCAGGTTTCTTTATTGGAATTATTTATCTGGCTGGATTTTACAATTTCTCATGGAATGCTAGTATTCCACAGAATATCTACTTATAAAAAAATTCTTGGGCTCTTTCATCCTAAACTGCCCTTTCTATGCCTTTATTAGAAAATTAGGGGAAAAGATAAGGAAAATTCTTTGATGATTTTTCTAAAAAATATTCCTAATAGACCATAGTAATCTTGAAGTCTGCACATGTATTCAAAAGCCCTTCCTATAATGAACTTGGTTTTATTCTCAAGGAGAAAATACAAAACAATAAAATTTATTTTAATTAAAAAAAAATACTATTCTTTTTGGGCCCCATGAGAGCATATTATGATTCCATTGAAAAATGATGTTTGTTCTGTTTTCAAATGACATGACAAAATACACATATTCTATGGCTTAGTGAAAAAAATGAAAGACTGGAATGAAATAGGCCAAAACATTGCAGTTATTTTAGTAGCAGAATGGCGGGGCATTTTTCTGTGCTCATAGAGTTTTGCTATGAGTTTATTTTTATTTTGAAGAACATTACTTTGAAAAGTAACCTTCTGGTTTTGATTTAGGTATTTTTCAACTTATTGGTATAAGAATATTATTAGCTATATTTTGTAACAACGTAATATATATAAGCTGTCCTTATTTAGCATTTGAATTTTCTGTAGTTTAAAATTGCTTTTCTTGGATTGACAGGGTCCTCTGATGAAGATTTCTTCCTGGGGTTACATCTTCCTTCCATGGATTTTGCATACTGCTTTGATGGTTTCTTGACTGAAAACATGTATTCCATCAATTTCAGCAAGTTGGAAATGAGCTTCTTTAGCAAAATCACTTTTCAGATTAAAATATAAAATTAGTGTGAAGTTCTCATGCATTTATGAGAAAGGCAGTTAGTTTTAAACTAAGAGCCCATAGATTATAGTAAAGATGACATATTTTAAAGCTACATCAAAATCATTATCTACTAGTATAGACTAATCAAATAAACAAATTTAATAAGGTAAAATTTCCACATTTAGCTCTCCTGAAAAATTAGCCTAATTAACTAGTAGTTCCTATCACACTGAATAAACCCTAGATCACAATGAACATCAGTGAAATTTGTTTTTCTTTTCATATACTGCTTTGTTAGGAGTTGACTATAAAAATTACATGTTATGAAAAAGTTAATTTTAAAGACCATTTTACTTTGCATTAGTACATTACTAAAGGAGTTAAGTATGGTTTTCATTACAAATTTGGGAATAAAACAAAAGAAATTCTCGTGGCTAGTGGATTTATGATTTATAATAATGAACCCTGATTTATGCAAGGGCTTGGCAAATGTTCATGCTGCTATTTCCAGAAAATTTACTCCTTCTTTTTACCTGGAAAATCTGAGTGAATATGTACTTGCAATCAATATTTGTACATGAAAAGTTTCCTTTCCATTGACTAAACTGGAAAAAGCTTAAATTCCGTGGAAAGGATGCTTACCAGGATAAAACATGGTTTCCTTTTTAAACTTTGTAAAGAAGTTAACATATTTCTCAAAATTTGTCCTTTGATTCTATAGGATATTAACAGCTGTTCATGTAAATACAATACTATGATCAAAATGAGTTTGAGAAATTCCATGTTAGAGTTGAACAAGCTTTATTATTTTTTTAACTATAGGACTTTTCATAAAACTTAACATGACAATGTCTTTTTTAATTCCCAAAGAGAATATAGAATGTAGCATTTCCTCTAAAGTGTCTGATAAAGTAACCTTTGCAGATTACTGTTCTAAGAACATACTTTTGGGAAACACTAAGTCAATGTATGTTTGCAAGTTTAAGTTTCATGTCCCATCTTCATTTTATTATGCTTTAGAGTCATCTGGCCCCTGTTGTTCTGTGTATTTCCTTCCAAACAAATGCCTTCTATAATCTGATAAAGATAAAGAAGCACAATAAGCAATGTTTAATTTTTCCCTAGTATGGAATCTTATATAATCTAAATAGTTCACTAAGTTCCTTTTTAAAAAAGTAAATACATTTAATCATAAAGTTTATACCTAAGATAAAGCTGGCTGTTTACAAGACAATTAGTAGAGTGTATTTTCCTAACAAAGTAAATGTTAAATTTCAAATAAAAAAGAGAAATTTTTCAAAAGGAACACATCTATATACCTGTGAAATAAACCAAAGTAAAGGAACAAAGTTCGGGGGAAGATATATGGAAAGTAATTATTTCTGTCTCAACCTTCTTGACTGGATAAATCCAGAGAGAAATCCAGAGATTATAACTATGTGATTATTTTTTCATTTCAAGGACATCCAAACCATTTCCAGCTATCTGCAAGCTGCCAGATGTACAAACAGCACCATGTTAAAAAATAAAATAATGGCTTCAGTAAAAAGTACTCTGTATTGACTACTTAGAGCTAGAATTATGATCAAAATACACCTTAAGAGTTAAAGTCCTTCAGCAGAATGTTAGCTACCAAGGTTCTGAATATAGTATGCCAAGTCAGCAGGTACAAGAGAAAATCATGACAATTGGTAGAAATAAAAATATAATAGGGTAGAACAGAATAGAAAGCCCAGAAATAGACCCTCATAAATATAGTCAACTGCTCTTTGGAAAAAGAGAAAAGATAATAGAATGGAGAAAAGAATATTTTCAACAAATGGTTCTGGAGCGACTGGACACCCATATGCAAAAAAAAAAAAAAACAAAAAATCAAGACTTAGATGTTATACCCTTCGCAAAAATTATCTCAGAAAGTATCGCAGACCTACATGGAAAATGCAAAACTATAAAACTGTTTCAAAATGCTAACATATATGTACAGCCCTCATACAACATGGTAGCATTAATAGGAGGTTTATAATACTGATCCATCAATGTGGAATTAAGGAATAGAATCATTCAACGGATAAGTTAACCAGGATTCCTCCATGCTTCTCCACATTTTGGGGTCTGAGCTGTGTGTTTGAGGATTATTGGGGGTGGAAAGGGTCATGTTCTAATCAAAGCTTCCAGTAAGATTTTTTTTTTCCTTTCTCCTGTGCTAGGGTCATGACAGGACAACAGAAGAACAGCAGCCCTGGATTGGGGAGCACTTTAAACTTTAACATTCTAAAATGCTAGCGTTCCCAAGCTTCAATCTTTATTCACAAGACAGGCTAGAATTCTCTTTTGATAACTTTCATATCATGCTTGCAGAGACTGACCTGGGCATCTAGAGGGATTTGGGGGTAAAAGCACCTGTAATTGATTAATCATGGGAGCACTAAGCCTGAGTTTGACAGTGAGGGAAACATTATGGTATTAACGGTAATGTTCAGCCAAGGTGTCATGGGCTACCTCACATTCGTTAGTCTCCCCTGCAGTTCAGCTGGGTCTGTGATTGGTTCCAGCCAAAGGGCTATAAGCAGAATTAATATATATCATTTATGTGTAATACTGAAGTGCTTCTTTTACTGCCCTCTTCCTAAGCTATTAAGTCCCTAGAAGCCATTTTTTAAGATGACAACATCACAATGAAGCAGACCATTTGTAATCTGGGTAACTGACTAACCATCTTGAGTATATGCACTTACTCACCACAGATCAGACATACAATGAAAGCAACATATACAATTTTGTTGTACTGAGCCTCTGAACATGCTGTGTTAGTTTGTTATGTGGCATAACCTAGTTTCACTGACTAATACATCAACAAAGAAAGAACAATGTGTTGTATAAAGGTATATCCTTCATTTTGAAAGCCTAAATCCTAGAAATCTTCATTTTAGTTGGAAATAAACACAAAGAATTAGAGTTATAACATTTCCCAGAAAATCTAAATGAAACTTTTGAAGTACATGCAAATCCTTGCCCAGATAGGGAAATGATAGGTAAGTAGGAAAGGTAGGGCTTGTCTTATACAGAAATTTAAAGCTAGTATACTAGTATGCCCAAGTATACTATGTGTGTTTCTTGAATTCTTCAGAATTCAAGAACTGGTAATGCACAGATATATTTAGCTTAGCTAGCACAGTGTTTTTAAAATGGAGCTAAATTTGCCAATATTTACAATTTGGAAAGTTTCACATAAATATCTGAATTTCCAGCTTCTCCTGAAAGGTGAGGAGAGGTGATAACTCTGAGCCCACATTCTGACCTGGTAACCACTCAGCAGAGGAACAGGCTGCTTCTTTAAGGGGGCAACAAGATTCTGCTTTTACTCTGCTGTAAGCATCACTCATGTGCTACCACCTGGCTCTTATAGGTATTTGAGTACATGGCTTTTAAACAGATCAATAGGATATAATTCTCCACTACTTAAAAAATTTACAGGCAATTTTTGGCAGGCACATTAAGGCCTTTAAGTTGTCACTAGAGTAGCCCTTAATGCATCACAGAAGAAAATCATTAAAAGTTATCCAGGAGTCTTGAAAGGGTTAAGACTCATGAAGAATGTTACTGATTTACTCCCAGAGAGTGGTTTATATACTGCTATAATCTGTCTCAAACTCAAATGTGTTCATGGGAGTCATTTGCATTCCCTATTATTCCCAGGTGTTGGGAGCTTTTCTCTATGTCCATCGCGAGGAGGCCATATCTGAGGCTTTAGCCCAGGTTCCAGGAGTAAACTCACTTGATGAGAACCCTCAGAACACTCAGCTGAGTGGATTATTCTCACTTTTCAATTATATAACCCTATTCTGCTCTTCATGAATGGAAGAGAACAATATTTTATACAATGCATAAAATGATAAAGCCTTAAATAAATTATATTTGTCACTCATGGAAAAAAATACAAATATTTTCTTTAATTGTGAATTGAAGCCAAATATATTTAACTAGGGCTTGAATATTTAATAAAGGTTTTGAAGAAAAACATAGCAGTTATTTAAAGCAGAAGAGATAAAATGTTGAAAATGTTTTCTTCCAGTAATTAATCTGCTTAGCAGAATAACAAAAGTACTTGAAAAAAATCTAACTAGCTTTAGAATTTGTATTTTTTTTCCACAATGAGATTAATTTAAGATATAGGAAATACTTCTGTTTACTGAACAGATAAGTGTGAGCAGACTTATTTTTATAAAATGCTCATATTTGGATAACTGTGAAATGAAACAGTATAACATGATAAATTACTTGACAATTGCAAGAAAACTGCTTTAAGTGTTAGAGGAGACAGATAAACAGCTGAAGGTTTTGAGATGAGCTGCAGTGATGTTTATTCACACAAATGATTAACCGAAGGGCATTTTATCAGGCTCAGCAATGAGAAATGATGAAGGGTAAACTACTGGGATTGTCAAGAGGGTTCTCTTCTTTTACTGGCAAGAAATACAATGGGAGAGCAGTGTAAAAAGGAAGGTATAAGATTGGAAAAAGTACTAACACAAAGTACCAGTCATACATTGAGTGAAATCATTTTCAAACTGGGATTGTATTCCTTTTCACTAATGAGTAAATGGATAGCAACTGAATACATTATTTTAAAGAACAAACTAGGGTGTGCTAATAATTTATTAAACTAATGATGTTCTTTTCTACCTTTACCCAGGCCTTAAGCAGATGTCCAACTTTTTTATAGCACTGTAGTGCTGAAACACTCTTCAGAGATCACCTGGCAGACCCATTTGATTTTACAGGAGAGAACAAATGAAGTCAAAGGCTAATAAAGGGCAAGAAAAAGATTACTATTCTGATTCCTAACTCCAACCATGGTGTGGCTTATATTACAGTAGACTGCCAGCTTTTTGCCTTATGACAGTGGTCCCCAACATTTTTGGCACCAGGGATCAGTGCTTCCATGAGTATCTGATGCCTGATGACTTGAGGTGGTGCTGAGGTGGTGATGCTAGTGCTGGGGAGCTGCTGTAAATACAGATGAAGTTTTGCTCCCTTGCCCTCCACTAACCTCCTGCTGTATGGCCTGGTTCTTAACAGGCCACAGACCAGTACTGGTCTGAGGCGGGGGCTTGGGGACCCCTGTCTTAAGACATGAGTGAAAGAATACCAAGCAATTCCTCTGACTGACTCAGCTGACAGTTCTACTTTCTATATCTCAAGAAACTACATGCAAAAGTTCCTGGTAGTTTGAAAGTATCTCACATTGTTTGTATTGTATTTAATTACTAAAATAATTATCTCAGGTCACTCTACACACTTAATCATCACTTCAGATGCTCAAAATTATTATCCATATAAGAAAATTTTACTATGAAGTAATCACCATATAGCTATGAAGTTTGTAGGACCTCATTTATGATTACAGCCATGATTATAATTAAACCCTGTGTGTTCGGTCTCTAAAAGTAACTTTAGATTGCTTGTGTGTTCACCTCTTTAGACTCTCGGAGATCTCAAGAGATTTATTTTCAGGTGAATATTCGCATTTGAAATGCTTTCTGTTGGAGATTGTAAGATGCAGGTTAGTTACTAGAAAACCAGAAGCATTTAAAACAGAGCTTGGTGAATGGTGATAGAGAGGCCCTGGCATAGCTCCTGGTGGGTGGTTGTTCCAAATCATCTTTAAAATAGTGCATTTTCATGCTATCCCAAATTAAAGAAAATTAGACATAGCAATTAAGTGCAGAGGATCCTGTACATTGGTTGGAAAACTAGCAAAATTTGAAGATGAATTGTGGATTAGACAACAGTATGGTATTAATTCTTATTTCCTAACATGATAGCTTTTCTGGGGTTATGTAAAAAAAAATCCTTATACTTTGGCAGTATTAAATTATTTAAAAGTAAAGGGGCTTGTTGTATAAAATTTACTGTGAATTTGTTCAGGGGAAAATATAAACAAATGTATATATAAATAAACACAATATATTTTTGTATATATGTATGTACATTTATATTGTGTGTCTATATGTATTTGTATAGGTACATATATATTCCTATACATATGTGTTTATACACACACACACGTGCACATATATACATAGTCTGGTAAACATTTATCAGAGTTCTCCCCACTATTACTGCAAGTGGTCTGTAAGACTATAATTAGATTAAAATAAAAAGTTAGGGGGGGAGCAGCTCCATGAAACAATTTTATTTTCACCTCAAATCCTATTTTGCAGGCATTCTTTATTTGTTAGCCCTGTTCTATTTTCCATATTTGTTGACATGGTACCTACAATTGCCTGTGAACATGCTCTTAAACTCAGTTGCAAAATGTGGTAAAAGTAATGTCAGTGGTACAACAAAAAAAAAAATCAAATGTGGGTAGTAGCATGAAAATATGTGTTTCAATTTGCAAATGAAGTAGGAAGACAGAGAGTGAGACTTTTTAAAGAGACATGAGTGTACAATCTTCTTCATGTAAATTTTTTTTTTAATTTTCCCTAACATATCGCCAAAAAGTAACCTTCAGGCATGTGCTGTCAAAGAGATATCAGTGATACATTGTGAATTGCAATGTAGACAGATAGCAACAAGAATGTGTGAAGGTTCTTAAATGTCCTATCTGAAAGTAAGGTTGGTTTGGGGCTGGATTTAGGTATATTTACCCCAGTTATCTTCACTTTCATAGTAACGGTGATGGCAACTGACAGTGTAATTATCTTTCAAGGACTGAACTGGTCTAAAAAATATTCATCTAGCATGTCACACACTGTTGATATTAAACTGGTGACATGAGAAACCATCTGGAAAAAATCTGGGCATAAGGAAGTTTAGGGGATATAATCCAAGCTAGGTTTTGGCTGATTTACTTCAGTTCACTCAAATCTTATTTAATAACATGAAATAACACACACACATGGAAAAAAAAAAAAGGAAAGAAAAATGCTATCCTTTGTTCCAGGGCTGATTAAATGGAATCATATGCAAGGAAAACAGTTTAAGAATCCCCTCATCCGCACTCCGCCTTCATTGATCATTTCATTTTCCCTCCTAGGAAGACAAACAATGTGCTACATCCCTGTCTTTCAAACTACTTTTTAAAATGGTTTTATAGGCATGTATTTCCTGCAGAGCACTAGAAGTGTGCAATAAAATATATTATTTTATTTCTTTGATCAATTCCAACCACACTCTGTTAACTCATTTATCCTGCTAAGAAAATGTATTTTTCTTTTAAACTTAAAAAAGAGAGATTTTCCACAGCTATCTACTTAAGTGAAATATACTCCTTAATAGTTTTAATGCCAAGATAATTTATAGTCTTCTTTTTAAGATCATTTGCTACATATTCTTTTTTATTATGTTTAACATTTGCACACCTCACATGAAATCTGGATGTAAGTACAAAGAGTGGGGTAGACATTTAGTGAAAAGCTTTTCTGGGTCAGGACAAAGTAAAGTTCAAATGTAGCATGACCCTACTGGACCTGGTATTGTTAGCCTGGACAAGGTGTAAGGAAGATGCAGAGAAAAAGAGGCATCTTCTAGTCTCTGAGCATGGGAAGCCTTTGATGAGGAGAGGAGGTTGCATAGTAAGCTAGACCAATATTTCTCAGTCTTCTCCATCTTCTCTGATTGACATTGCTACCAAGACCTGAAAAGTACATCCTTCTAATTCTCATCATTACCACCAGCCCGTGGGTGTTATTATTTTTAAGAGTACCAACAGTCCATCCTCACCCAGAAATCAGCATTTGTACACAACTGCATGTGCACATTTATATTTGGCAGGTCCCTTTTGCCTGTTAGCCATAGCATTGGAAATAAAGGAAGCTCCTAGTTCTCCTTTCTGATTTCCTATGCCTGCCATGAGTATATATTCTGCTCAAACTATGTACATTTCTACCCAGATATAACATGGATTGTGGAATGTTCTCAGTTGCTGTCTGTTCCTGGCTCTCACTAGCTCCATCCTAACATACCTATTTCCTTTTGAAGTCCTTTTCCCCAAATTTGTCTGACTCATCTAATTTTATTCGACACAGTTCAAAAAATCTTATTTTGATCTCTACTATGGAAATAATTTTAATCAGAGAACATATAGATAAAATACCGATTTGACATCAGTGTTACTTCGGAGTTATTTTTTTAAGCAGTGCTTCATCAAGGCCTATCTTAGTTAACATCTCAAAAAGTTAAAGATCTCAGAAAAGTTGGTACTACCTAAAACATTTAGAAGAAAATAAATCACCTTTATGTCCAGAAAGGATGGCAATGAACTCTAATCAGTCTGTAATACACAGACACACACACACGCAAACATACAATACCTTCCAATACTAAATCCTTTTTTGTCATGCATATATAATATCACAGGAAGGAATATTTTGGAATCTCCATGCTTGGATCTAGTTAAAAAATTATTAGGAGACCTGGAAAGTTTAAGTGTTCATAATCATAGCTGCTGGCAAGAAATGTGGTGGAAAATGGGGCTTTTCATACTAATTAACTCTGTATTCACACATGTGTTTCATTTTCCACATTGCTTACTTATATGAAGGCTCCACATCACAATAGGGTCCAGATCCCATCAGAGGAAAAGACAGCTGCCAAAGCCTTATGCAGTTGCTTCAATATTGGATAGAGCTAGAAATACGCCCCAAACTGGGGATAGTGGGGGTCGGGGTGGGGTGGGACAGTGCTATAGTAAATAGAAACAGTATATAGTGATAAAGTAGATAGCAATAATGGGAAAAAATGAAAATATAAAAATTAAATTTTAAATTTTTTATGAAGATAATCTGTCTGTCTATAATGAAATGAAATTTTCTATGTTCAAAATTTCATTACCATCTCAGTATCAATGGTAAGAGAAGGGCTAGTCCCTTCCAGGAATAAGTCAGGCCTGATTTTCATGTTGATTCGTATAATCTTGGCACACAAAACAGCAAAGACTTTTCTACCAGGAAAAGTACATGTGTAATTGTTGGGAGCTACTAAATAGTCTCTTGTTCAACATGGGATGTCAAGCAGAGATGCTGCTGTAGTTGAGATAAAACAGCAGTGTGCTCTGTTCTTATTTTAATTCCCTCAGCACCCCCCAGAGTTCACATAGCTAAGGAAGAAAAGGCAGCAGCTTTCACTGCAGTACAGCTTGTCTAATGATAATTACTGATAAATAACTTAGCATAAAATAACAAAAGCCAATGACACAATCTAAAAATCCCTCTAGAACCTCGTGCTCCTTCTCATTTCACCTCTCATTTATTCATTGCTTCATTCAGTCATTTATTTTAAAAATTTTTTTGATTCTTCACAATACTCTACTGGGGGCAGGTAAGGACTAAAATTAGTAATGTTAGGTAACAGGGACAAGACAGTATTTAATTTAATCCAGTGTTACCAAGCAACACTGAGAAGCTCTCACAAAGTCTAACTAAGCAAGTAACCACTCCATTAAGCCAGACTCAGCCCCAAATGTGAAACTCAGCTATTAAGCAGGCTCAACGATAACCTCACTACAATTTGCCAGCAAATTTCCAAAAAGGTGAACAAATCAGCAATCCCGGAGAAAAGATCCTGTATCTTTTGGTCCCCTTTTCACATGTTGTTGGAAGGTAGAAAAGCTAATTCCATAATTCATGTTTATACCAATTACACGCATAACGAGAGTGAGCTCAGTTTATCAGCACTTCGAAGAATGAGGTTATTCAGACAAAGAAGGTGATGGGTTCTATAAATGGACCCTGAAAGAAATCATTGCATTGGCTTTTCCGAGAATACCCACTGCTTCCACGTCAGGAAGTATGAACACCTGGTGTCCCCTAATTACACTAAAAGCAACACAGTATTTATTGTGCCACACTCCCTTAGGATCCTTAAAATGTCTTCCCTTTTTTGGCTAATAATTTAAATAAGAGCTAATTTGTGGCCTTTTAGACTTAGTCATTTTGGAAAAAGTTGACTTTGATCATCTACTTTATTTCTTGCTGTCTGTCCAACCTATTCACCTTCTGTTTTAAACATAAACTAGATTCATTTAAAGCAAAATTACTTGTCCAAGAATAAAAACAAAAAATGTATTGACATGCCCAGAAAGACTGTGATTAGTCTTGACTGATCAGGTCATAAAAAGAGAAGTGTACAACACTATATTTTTCTTTTGAGGAATTATCATCATTGTCATATCTTGGTATCTCTAAAAGATGAATGCCTTTATTAATTCAATCTTATTTAATATACTAGAATCATATAAAATAATATTTACTTTCTTTATGCTACAGTTAAAAGACTTAAAGATCAGAAAAACTAAGGATTTCACCTAAGTTTCCTCCGATAGTTAACTGATAGAGCTGAGAGTCAAACCTGGGTCTCCTAATTTTACTCCAACACAAAATCTCTCACTGTTCACTGTTATTCAGCCAGCTACAAACCAGGGGAACTAGCATAAGTGGTGAGATAACCTGGTTGTCTTTTCAAATGAAAAGAGACTTAGATGGCCAATCATTTCTTCAGCCAAAAATCTTGGAATTTGAGGCAGAAAGTGACTTGCTTTATACCTGTGGTATCTTTAATTCTGATACATTAGAGCTATTAGAGTTTGAATACAGTAAACTATCACATTCCTCTAACTTTGAAGCCATGAATCATTGGGAAAAAAATATGTACAAATGTAAGATAGGAATAAGAACATTGGTTTTCTTATAGGGTACATTAATCTGGAAAATGCAGCTTAGACATCATGTTAAAAGTCTTTCTATCTATTGTTTCCATATTTATACCTTGAGACCCACAGGTGCTGAGAATTGAATTTGCAGGATATATCTTAAGGAGAGAACTTCACAGGAAATCTGATCTGATCTGCCTCATCCCTTATCAAGCACCATGAGCCCAAGAGAGGTGACCACATATAAGCAGTGGTCCTTAGCACATTGATTTTGTTCAGCAAGGGGAAATGAATCTATAGATGCCAGCCTCTTGCCATCAAACTAATCATTTCTCCTCCAGGGAGAAAAGCTAAAGAATGAATGAGAGAATTCAGCTCTTATCCCTAATTCTTCCAAGGGTTAGCAGAAGTTCTCATTTTATGGGGTGGCAAAAATGCGGGAAATGGGTCAGGAGATTGAGCAGATAGTTTCTCCACAAATAAACATCTACTTTTATCTTAAGTGAGATTGCTATTTCTAACATTTCAACTAAAAGGTAACTGAGGAACTATTTTACTAAATTAAAATCTGTAAAGATGCATTTTGTGATCTTATTCCAGAGATGGATTTATTTGGACTATTATTTATTTAATAGCTTTATTCACTACTGACACCAAATAGTTCTAAACACTCACCACAAACTGCATGTAATAGAGTTAGTCTGAGAATATTTAGTGCATTATACCAAAAGAAAAATGTGTGCCTAGCATTATATGAATAGTTTACCTACAGCATTTGAAATTATTTGTGATAATTCAACGAAATCTTGATTTTTGATACACTTAAACCAGACCTTTCTTCATTACACACACACACACACACACACGCGCGCGCACACACACACACATATGTGCATATATTTCATATGTATAATAATGCTATAAGGTCTTCAGTAACTTTATTTGTATAGGAAAGAATTTCAGACCCAGAGTTAGAATTCACTAGACTGCCTAAAGTTTGCTTCCTTAATAAAAAAAAAAATTCTTGATCCAGCAAGTAGGGAAAAAAAGATATGTTACCAGGGGAATTTATGTCTTACACCTTTCCAGATCTGGGTGAGACCCTAAAAAGATGAGAGAGAATTTTTTAAAAAGTAGCACCCTGGAATGAAATTACCACATGTTTCAATGACACCAAAAGAACTCCCTTCATCAAGATGTGAGGGGGAACTCCAGCAATTTTGGAAGGTGTTTTAGTGACTCTTTTCTGTCAGTGTGGAAAAAAAAAAAGTATAAATGCCTCACAACTTCAGTGAAGAGAAGGCACTGGAGTGGCAAGCCCCACACACTGGTAGTTAGGCAGCTGAGGCAGAATGGAGACCACAGTGCATAACAGGTCAGCAGGACACCCAGAATGGAAAAAGCCATTGACATTTTTGTTGGTGGTGAAGTGATCATAAGGCCTCTAGAGCCAAAGTACATTGGCAAGCTCATGACAGTCTTGCTTGCTTTGTATCAGGATCTAATGAAGTTCAGCTGAGACTTTCAGTAGTAGACTAACTTTGAGCATCTGACTTGATGTGATTCTTCCATCTTTTTATATTGTACTTAAGCTCACCACACAGAATTACTTGAGATATTTGAATAGAGCTTAGTATAGTGTAGTAGGCAGGCATGCATCAAATAATCATGGTACGAGACTATCCTAATTAAAAGTGCTTTCTGAATGTTTGCTTGTGTGAGGGAGGTGACGATGGCTCCTACATGACATGGCTGGTGCTGAATAAAGAGAAAAATGTCCTGGGCTGTCCAATAGCAGGAATCCTCTGGAGCTTCATAAGACAAAATCCAAATGAATGGCTGAGACCAGGGGATGCTCTAATAACAGCTGTGCCAAATTAAGCCCAATTCCCCATTTCATGCTCTCTGCGTTCCATTGTGAGTTTGGAAAGATAAAATCTGAGACCGCTTCAGAGCACTCTCCATAGTAAGTAAACATGTTTGACAACTGGGTCTAAATTTCCCATTGGCCCTTTTGCTTACTTCATGGAATGTCTGACTTGGCTGCTAGGATCTCAGGCAACTAGAGATTTCTAAAGCTCTGGTTTGGAGATGACTCAAGGGCCAATAGCAAGTTTCCTAAATCTGTGCGACAGGAAAAAAAACAAAAACCCAAAGATTACGCTTAGATTACAATTCTTTTCTTTGGTTTTTGTGCATATTGTTTCTTCTTGTTGTTTTTAAAACCAAATGGAATTAAAAAAAAATTCCCTATTTATCTCAAGCATAGCTATTTTCCTCCATGCAATATCCTACTAATAGAATCAAAAGCTCTAATGCTACGACCTTATCAAAGATTTAAGAGAAAGAGGTGGGAGCCTAAATTGTATCTTATTGTTCTAACTGTCTTTTATAGAATTGGGCTAAATTTTACTAAACAGAGTTGTACCTAAGGAAAACGGAATTAATTCTTTTGAACAGTTTCATTATTTGCTTATTTAAAATAATGTCGAACGTGATTTTTGAACGACAAAATGTAGAGAAGTAAATTATATTGCATTTTTATTATAAAAGTGAAATTATAATAAATAAATCAGCACCTATTATTTACATGTGAATTTTATGTTGCTGCCAGTTTACCTTAATTTACAATCAACCAATTAATCCATGTTTGCATGATTGATCAGAGCTCGCCCTACTTGCAATGGTCAAGCTTGAATGCCAAGCTTATATGCACCTTAGATAGGTGAAATTAAAATTTATGGAATAAATCTCAAACGGTAAATAAAGTTGGAAACTCTCTCTAAGGTAAGCGTTTTCTTTTTCCTGACAAGCATCCATCTCACAGTGTGATCTAGATTCAAGTTCACCTGTTGTAGCAAATCACTACCAACCGAGAGAGAAGTCAGAGCAGAATGAGTGTCCATTGACAAGAAATGAACCCCATAATGTATTCAGTTTATATTAACATTTGTTCTTAATAAGAAAACTGTAATCACATGAAAAATAGAAACAGAGACAATGATTCTTTTTTGGTAATATCTCCTGAATGCTTTTCTGATGTTCTAAAAGATAAATAGTAAGCATAGAGTTAGCCATGTGAACTACATTATAATATACAAGAACTAGAGTTCAAGTAGGTCTCATCCAATATTTTTAACATTGAAGAACTCTATTACTATGAATAATGCATGCCATCTAACCAAAAATATTTTAGAAAGCAGTAGATTGATTGCTGATTACCAAAAACTGAGCACCATGAATATCCAGAGATTATTTTATCTCGGAATAAACAGCTTCAATTTAAGCAAAGGTTTCAGGGAAAAAAAATAAGCCAGATGTCCTAGTATAAATCAAGAGATCCATGATTCTTTAAGTAAACACACTGCCCCAAATCCATCATTTATATTGGAGTAACCAGCATTCCGGAAACACGTATCATAAGTGAGCAAGCCTCTAGCACAACCCTGTACTCTGAGAAGCCAGAAGGTTTAATCCCCAAATAGATTAAACTAGACAGATGGGTAAAACTGTTTACGATGTTCCCAGAATGGTTGTTTTTGTGATATGCCTCAAAGAGGACACAGATGCATATGACCCATTTTAATTTTCCTTCTCTAAGCCTCTCTGCTTCACTGAGCCAAGCACAGTTCAGAAGCAGGTTTGAATAAGGCAGGAATGCATGAGTTCCAGAGAGCCTCATTTATGACCTGAGAGAGATAGAGATCAGGGCAATGAATCCTGAGTAAACTACCTTCAAACCAAATAAACATGTTCTTCATTTAAAGATTATGCCAAGCTATAAATGTCACACACTTTCAATTGCAGTTAATTTAAAGTTATTTCTAATGTCAAATTTTTTTGATAAGTGGGATAAGCTCAGAGTGTAAATTTGAAAATTCATTGTCCTAGCTGTCAACCTCTTACCTGTTCCTCCAGCCTTTCAGTGATCTGTTTTGGACTAGCAAAGGACAGTGACAGTCCATCACTTACCATGAGCAACAGTTACAGTATGTACCGTTTTTATTTTCCTGGAAAATGCTAGATCACGCTAAAAAGTATGGCATTAAAATATATTAAACTTTATTGATAAAACCATAAACTAGTTGCAGAAAGAAGAAACTCAAATGAAAACATTTGGTTCAAATAACTGTCTATAAAATGGACAATTTTCAGATCTCATTCATACCCCTTCATTTCCCATTTCAAAAGAGGACAAAAGTGGATGGCATTAGTCAGGGCTCTGCTTTGGGAATAGATAGGGAGGTCAGGGGAGCTTCTCTAAAACAGGACTACTGATGGCACAGGGGAATCTGATAGGCTCTTGGTTTGTGAGCTTCCCTTTCTGCCATCTCTCACTTCTTCCTCACCTGCCCACAAAAGCCCCTCCATACACTCCCACTTTCCACATTAATACATACCCAGAACACTTTATACTCCCTGTCTGTAGAGATTCACTATAATCCAATCATATAAAATCAAGAATAACACAAAGTCCAATGACACAAACACAGCTTCTGCATTTTCGTGGCAGTACTACAGGAAGCAACGTTTCTCTCCTTTGAAAATTTGTATAGTTTGAAATGAATAAAAGATAAGGAGTCTGTGAGCATGGACACAATGTTCACAAGATTAGTATGCATGTGGCTGTTTATTCCCTTCAAGGCTAAACAGCTAAAGTCATTTCCTTCCAAATAAAGGTCTTTTAGGACATTTTCATTCAGTGTTCAGAATTTAAACTCATGCCTTCTTTATGGCTACTTCAACTCCATTTAACCTTCTTACCCTTCCTTACACTTCCAAAAAAAAAAAAAAAAGATAATTTCAAAATTAGAAACTTCATCTAAAGGGCTAGAATCTATTTTATTAAACCATTCCAACAAATAACTATATCAAACATACAAGTTATATAATCATGTTTTGTTTTAAAAAAATGAATATTATATAGTGTGTGTGTGTTTTTTTTTTTTTTTGCCACATGGTTTATAGGTTCTTTTGTTAAAAATAAATACATATTGGACAGAAAAATTAACATATTCTACTAAATTTTCATCTTAGTTGAAATACATTCATATTTACTGGGCTATAAATTATCCAGCTATACTTAAGTGACATATTTTGGATTTATCTTTTTTCATAAACAAATAATCCTTTTAGACCTAGATGGGCAGAGGGAAATGTAATATAAAGCAATCTTGGCAGAATTTTCTTTCTTCATTCAGCACCACCCTGGAGTGAATTCCTTTCTCTTCACCTTCACCTTTAACCCCATTGCTCCTCCTGTGGACCCTGACTTAGAGAGCTATGCTGGTCAGGGCCTGGGCACTGTCAGTGATGTCTCCCCCTACCCCACTGCTGATACCCAACAAGTACCATGTTGCACCCGTTTAACTTCCCAAATCTCTTTCTTGCCCAGCCGTATCTCCACATTTCCTCTACGACTAGCAGATATGGGACCACCATTGTCTCCCATGCGGATTACAGAACAGCTCTCTAATTAATTTTCCAGATCCCTGCTTTGCTGGCTCTGATCCAGTCTTCATAACACCTGCAGAATGGCATGTGAAATGCCGAACCGATTCTGTCCCTCGAATGCCTAAAACTTATTATTTCCTGCTACTCCTAAGACAAAGCCCCTACTCCTAAACACAGTATTCAAAACCTTTGTCCATATCTCCATCTCTCTTTTATCTGGCTTATTCTGGTCACATTAATCATTTTTGCAGTTCTTTGAAAATAAACTCACTTTTTAATATACCTCTTTAACTCAATAAATACTTCTGAAATACGCACTGTGTTCCAGGTTTTATGCTAGAGGTTGAAAAACAGGGATGAATAAAGACAGTCTTTCTGACCCCACCATGTATTCCAAAAGCAGTGGAACTTCCTCTATCATTGCAGGTCCCAACCTGCATTATAATTGATTTTTTTGTCGATATCACCAGTTGAGACTAAACTCCATATTGGAGAGAGGGGCTATGTTTATTTTGTTCACTCTTACGTTCTCAGCCCTACCAGAAATCCTAGCACATAGTAGTAATTCCAGAGATTTGTTTTGAAAAATAAATTAACTCTGTTATTTATACCATAATCCCACCAGGAGCCTTTTAAAAGGGGGTGGGGTAATATGGTTAGATTAAAAAAGTGGGGGGGGGCGCTAATTTCTTATGCGCCTTTCAAAGCACAGCTAATTTCCAACAAAATGTAATGGTACTGTTTCTGGAACTTTTTAAATCTTTGCAATAGTTCCCTCAAAAAAAAAAAAAATCCCTGAGATAAAGACTTGGGTACAGTTAGTTTATTTTGAGAAGCGATTCGGAAAAGTACAAGGGAGGTAGTAGGAAACAGGGTGAAGAAAAGAAAAAAAATCCAATTAAGGAATATTTATGAGTGGTACAGGTTAGGTACCTGGGACTCAGATTCTATCTGAGGAAGCACACAGGACACTCTTCAAACTGTCCCAGTGAGAATAAGATGCCAGAATATTTAATTGATTCCTGGCCCTTCTTGGTTAAGGGATGCCCTTGGAAGCATTATATTCTTGTCATTTCCAGGCTACACTTCAGTGGCACTAAGAAAAATTCCCACGTCACTGGAGAAGCCCCTGGCAAAGAAGTGTTTGAGATGGGAATCTGTCTGCATATATGGGAACTGCCCTCTGGTGCTGCAGGTAGACTCAGGGACAAGGGCAAACAGAGTAGACATCATCAGCACCTGCTATAGCACACTTTAACACATCTATTTAATAAAAGCCTAAAAGCTTGAGTGCCTCCTACTTTTACATCTCGTACCCATTTAATAGCAGACTAGAGTATCACTGAATAATGTGAGATTTCCAAGATACCAGTATTGCCCGAAGACTAGACCCAGAGTTAGGCGATCGCTAAAGGGTCCTGAAGATTCAAACATTTCAGAGCAGTCCTCAAAGCTAAGAAAAATTGTGAATATCTACACAAGCTTACAAGGTGTTAACAGAGCCATTTGAGGATTATGCCAAAGGCCCAGATGATAATTCTGGCAAGAGAGTGCTATTTCTTTAACTCTTTCAAGAAACAGAAAAACTTCTAGTAAACTATGGTGGGAGGAAAACACACACTCCCTCCCACTCCATATACTTAACCTAACCTTCCCTAGGTTTGATTAATTAATAAGCATGCTTTTAAAAAAAGAAAGTAAATCATAGATTTCCTTGAAGAAAAATTGTATATGCATATAAATAAGCAAGAAAAGTTTTCTCCTTATATGAAAGTAATAAATGCTTATTTATTAATGATGATGATAATGATAAATCAAATCAAATAAAATAAAACAATGCAATGTGAATGGAGATTGAAGGCATTTGTCTGTGAAAGTCAAGATAAAAAACAGCAAAATATGCAAAGCATGAGATTTTAGGGACATATTTTCCTCTCTACTCCCAAAAGTTCACAAAAATAATGTTAAAATAATAATAAAAGCCTACAGGAACAGAGAATGGGAAGTGAGGTGACAGAAGAAAAGAAAAGCCAATATTTTTCTTAAACATATGAGATGAGAGGTAACAGAGTAAAGGAGAAAAACTAAAATATAAGAGCCTGCCGAGAAGGTGACTCCATAATAAGAAGCCAGTGACTCTTGCCAGAGGACTCTGAAGATCCAGAAGCAGAGACACCTGGTACCAGTGAACGAAGGGGCAAAACTTGGGGCTGAAAACAGGTTTGGTTGAAAGTCGATATGTGAAGCAGCTGAACCTCCGTATGCCCTCTACTGCCCCATATTACCTGACCCCTCCCCTTCTTCAAACCTACCCTGGCAGGAAACAGGATATTTTCTTGTTGATAGGATTAGGTCACCAGTTTACAATCACCAATCTAATAATTCATTCAGGTGAGACTCATCAGTGAATGGTAAAACCATAGGATAAAAAAATTTCAGAGGATGAAAAAACAATATTTACCCAAAGTGTCACGTCTAAGGTTGCTCAGAAATTATTAAAAGAAAAATATACATATAAAATAAATAATACATGAAGGATACCACCTTTACATCACAAATAATGAGATTACTTGATGGAAAGTACCTCCTGATATGATGTACTGGGAAAAATAATCTATAAATATTCTTATCAAAAATCCATAACCTTAATTTTGAAAAAAATTAAAATTAAATTAAAATTGTGGAATATTCTAAAAATAATGGGTCTCAACACTTTTAAAATGTCAATTTCACTGAACACAAAAAAAGATGGGGAAATTTTTGTAGGTTATAGGAAGAGACCTGACAACTAAATGTGAAGCATTGAATACTGTATTTGCAAAATCAAAACCAAAATCTAAAAACATTTGGGCAACTAGAGAAATCTGAATATGGACTACAAATTGAATGTATTATTATATATTAGTGCCAAGTTTTTTAGTATGATAATACTCTTGTGGTTATATTAAAAAATATAACCTTTTTCTCAGAGGATATATTTTTTAACTATTTGTGAATGAAGTGTCAATGTCTCCAACTTTATGTATATGCACATATGTGACAAACAGAACACATAGTTTGAGTTAACATATTCCCTGACTGTGGAAAGCCCATCCCACACATACTAAACTGGTGATTTAGCAAGATTCAAAGGGAAAATGCTTAGATTATGTGTCATGATGACTGGGACAGGGGCAAACATAAGAAGGGTGAGTTCCCTTGCATTGATTTATTTTGTGTGTCCGTTTCAATATATCTAACACTTTCTTTTTAGTGAACCCAATTCCTTATTCTTAGGAGCTTTCCTGCAGGTATTCGGGATAAAACAACTTTATTCTTAACCCATTCCCAATTTTTGCTTAAGGGTAGAGATTCCTTGAATCAAAAATGCCTAAGTTATCATCCAGACTAAAACTTAAGAGTTACAGAACTCTGACACTGTATTCTCATTTCTACAATGCAAATATTACGAGAAACTTCATGGTTTTTTGTTTTCATAATAAAAAAAGACCTTTACTGGATGAATTAGAACAAATAAAAGTTAGATTACCTTTATATAATCACATAACAAGTTAAAGCTAAGCTGAAACAATCTCCAAGTATTAACAAATACTAAGCACCAGATGAATGGACAGATAGATGAATGGATGGGTGGTGAATGGACAGATGGATAGGTATGTGAACGAATAAACAGATAGATAAATAGATGGATATAGAGAGATAATTATGAGAAAAGAGCTATTTCTATGAATTCAAGGAATATGCATGGTTACTTCCAACCCTGACCATTATAGTGGAGTTGCAAACATCTTTTAAAGGGTGCTTACACCTAAACCACAGTTCATTCAGAAGCAATTACTAAATCCGGTGAGAGTGGAGGGTGGAGGGTGGGTTCTGAAATAAAGAATGCTTAATAGGCACGAGGAAATGAAGATTTACACAGGAGAAACTTCACTGGATCAACACAGAAATCCATCTGTCTTGGCCAGCTGCTCAATTTTGTTAGAGTCAGTAGCACTATGTCAGCTCATGGCAAGCGACAGATCATCCTGTGAAAATGGGAATCACAAATTTTGGCAAAGGAGAACAATTAGATGATTTATCCCATTCTATAAATTTGCAATCACATTACATGTGTTCTTTAGTTTTCTCAGCCAGGGAAATTACTGGGATACAGAACCAGACTGAGTTAAGATTTAGATAATGCGAGGTAATTTGAGAGGTACTATTCCACTTCTTTAAATCTAAAGGCTACAACTCAGCTAGTCTTCCAGTTACACCATATGGCTTAGACACATGATCCCTCATCAAGAAAATGGGATGGAACTTGTCATTATGGACAGATTTTTAGGGGGAAAAATGATGGCAATGGGCATATTATGAGATAAAGACAGCTAGTACTCTTACATTTGGAGTGCTCTAAAAGCTGTAGTAGCATTTATTTTGCTCCCTGGATTGATTCCATCTGGTTAGTACTGCTGCGAATATTGTGACAGTGGAAATTTGTGAGATGAGGCAACCTCCACCATGTAGTGACATTTATTAATCAGAATATCCATGGTGGAAGAAGGAAGGATCTGAGACATTGGTTTGGGAGAACTGGAACCAAAATATCATGAAAGTCACATTAATGGAATTTAAATAGACGTTTGATAGTGGAGACTTTGATATCAATTATTAGCTAGTGTTTGAAAGTGAGAGGAGAAACTTTCTTTGGTTTTGACTCAACACCAGGCTGTCAAGATAGCTGACAGGTAAGATAATTATTAGCTCTCTGGCTCACTAATTAAAGAAGATGGGGAGTAATAGGGACATTAATTCTGTTCACGCACCTGACTCTCCTTTGGAAAAGGGAATTCCTTTTGAATCCTAAAAGAGATCAATTCACTGCTTGACATGCACCCAGGTGAGTATGAAAAATATGCCTTCAGGCTGAGTGATATATGAATCAGATGTCAAACTTCACAAGGTAAAATAGTGATATTACCTTTTAATTGCTCTGGGAGATAGAAAAGTCATCTAAAGCTGTGGTGGAGGAACCGCTGAAGAAATGACATCAAAAAGAGTCATATTTCAAAACATGAGGGAGCAAAAGGGAAGATCAAAAACTTCTCTGCCTCACTCACCTTTGCATTGATGTGCTCTGTATGTCCATTTCAATATTTCTAACACTTTCTTTTAAGTGAACCTGAATTCTTTATTCTTAGGAGCTTTCCTGCAGGTGTTCAGGATAAAACAACTTTATTGTTAACCCATTCCCAATTTTAGCTTAAAGTGTGGAGATTCCTTGAAATCAGAACTGCCTATGTTATCATCCAGACTCTAAAACTTAATAGCTACAGAACTCTGACACTATATTCTCATTTCTACAATGCAAATATTATAAGAAACTTCATGGGGTTGTTGAGAAGGTTAAAGGAGAAAAATTCATGTATAATGACTTAGCACACAGTGCCTGGCACATAAAAAAAAAAAATGCTTGCTACCATTATGTTTGTCCATAGTCAGAGATTCCCTGCTTTCCATTAGGAATGTGGTTCAAATACAGGTAAGAGATGGGTGTATTCAAAGACTGGCTGGGGACAGGGTGTATTTGAATATGTCATATTCTGCCTACTCTCTGTCATGGTGCTCCTTCTTCCATACTCGGCCCATCCATCTCACAGCCTTCAAGTATAAAGAATTATCCTGATGTTGTTTCGATTTCTGGTGGGCACTGCCAGTTACATTTTTTCTTGAAAATTTGGTAAATCCAGGGATTTATTCAATTCGGGGTTAGAAAATGGCAAAATGCATCTTAAGCTAAGCTGTAAACTCTCTGTCCCTTGAGTACAAAGCGTTGTCCTCTGGTCACAAATGTTTCAGAAATACAATGCAATAAGATTCGTTCCCAATACTATATGTGGTCAAAATTCTTTTAATAACAAAAGAACATTAGAAATTGTAAAGGTGACCCCATAATTCTAAATAGGCCTGTTTTTCATTCTCACAGTGTAGCAGCCTCACTCCCAGATCACTGAGTGTGCAGTATCTGTTTTCTGTGGGCGGCTGCCAACAGATGGCTTCTTTTGAGTGGGGAGAAATATCATTAAGGAACAAAGAGAAATTAAGACTAAATAGGAAATTAAATATGTTCTTGGGATTACAACTGATGATCAAGGGGCTGCAAACCAGTGATTTGCAGTTTAATATTTTGCCTGCAGTCAATACCCACTGTTTTAAGAAAGCCTTAACATTAAAAAAGCTTTTCTCACACCATGCAATTTATTTGTCTTTCTGTCTTGCCAATGCTTTTGCCAAACATCATAATTTGCCCAGAATCTTGAATTGCAAGATGAACAAATAATATTCATTTCCTCCACGGAGAAAACATCCTTTGATTGAATTGTCTCCTTCCATCCCAGTCACTGCCGTGTGTGCTACATGTCAGAGCTGTAAAATGGAGTCGAGTCTACTTGAAAGCAGAGTATAAATTAGCTTCTAAATGAAAACAGTTAGGAAAGCATTCTCAAGTGACATCCAAACTCGATCAGCTCCTAAAGTACTCGCAGTCTGAGGAATGCAACATGAAAACGAGGGCATAGAAACCCAGGATGTGACTCTGCCACTGCTCAGTGGGTTAAGGAATTTCCCTGGAGGACTGTGGGGGAGGAGGGAGGTGTGTGTGGCTAGAAGTCAAAGGGTAAAAGCGAGATATGCTTCCTTTAAAATCCAGTCTTTGCGGTTGACTTTTTAAGCTACATTTATCTATAACTTTACCTAACGATAAATAAAATAAAAAAGAGAAACAATCAATAGCAACCTAATGAAATACAGTTCTGTCACAAGTTACATTAGAAATGCTCATATGCCCACAGAAGCCCATGAGGTAGAAGAAGATGTGTGGGCACCCAGAGTCTGTCAAACCATCCAGCATTGTGTTGATGTCATGATCAAAACCACACTGAGGCTCTTGGACACAGGTCTGACACTAATCACAGACGAGGACAATGCCAAGATATCTAATCTTAGATGGCTTCTCTGTTGCTTAAAACAAATTAGCTTTGCACATATCTCCATGGCATAATTCAGAGAACACAGTGAAGATTGTAATCAACCCTCCTCAAAGTAGCTGTTAAATCAGTGAGAACCTATTCAAAACAGTTGGGGATAATTCTTGCTACCGGCTAAAGAGCCTATAGTCTTGAGATAAGAGTTCAGGTTATTTCTTTTAGCTCAGTCTGTGGCTAAGTATCACTGAGCCTTTCTGTTGTGCTATTATTGATGACATAGTCAGGTACTAAAGTAAACTTCAGGGACAGAATCAATATTAGGGCAAAGTCTATTCCCAGAATGTAGATGCTATGAGGTGACTGGTCACTAGAGCTGTAAGAGGCACAATTATGTCTCCACTTCTTCCCCAACTCTGTATCCATCCCCAATCCTACAGAACTTTTCAGTACTCTCCCACTGGTGGGAGGGAGCCCCTCCAGCCCCACCCTTTGACTCCATGCTCAACCATGTTATTTGCTTTGACCATTAAGATGGTAGCTGGCAGGTGTGATGCAAGCACGGTCTTTGAGTCATTGGACATGTTCAGTCTTATATCTCTGCCATAACCATGAGAAGAACATGCCTAGGCAGCCTGATTGTCCCAGGAGGAGGAGAAAAGACAGGTAGAAACCAATTAAGCTGACCTAGCAAGCCTGGCCAGGATCAGCCAATAGCCATCTGACTCCCAGAGGCACACAAGCAAGCACAGCTGAGACTGGCAGAGCCACTCAGCTGGGAATTATTTTCCTATAGATTCATATGCCAAATAAGTATTTACTGTTTTTAGTCACTTATTTTGGAAGGAGGATGCTTATTGTTTTAAGTCTGCTTGAAATTGTGGCAATAGAATAAAAAGTATTTTTTTTAAAGGTTTGGTTAATTATCTGGATGGAAAAATTTTTAAGTTTCCATTCTCTGTAGCATGATGTCCCATTATCCCATTGTCATGACTTGAAAGTCAAGGAAATGACATTCCTGGCAGCAGAGGTATAGGTCTTCAATGGCACTGGAAATTTGTCTATCTCCCTGAGATACTAGTAAAATAATAGTTTATTGAGGGCCTATTATGTGCTAAATACTTTTTTGCAATATACACTATATCCTTAACATTGACTACAACCATGTAAGTGGGGCATTGTTCTCTTTGAAAAGATAAGAAAACTGACAGAAAAACTTAGTAACTTGCTCAGGGACCTACAACTAATATATTTCAACCTGGGTTTAATTGACTTAAACTAAAATGTAAAACCCCTATGCCACATATCCTCTAACCATTTTAACACCTCCAAACAAAGAATTTTAGTATCAAACAGTAGTATATAAACATTTCTAGAAAGCTACAGAAAAGAGTGAACATTTCAGTCAGTTTTCAAAAGATCAAAATTTCTAAATCTATGCATGTCCATGTTTATTATATTTTGGTGCAGGATGGGAATATTAACCTAGATGTCTAGCTCAGATGGAGCTCTCAGCATTTGCCAGCTCCTCCCCTTCTACCTGCAGAAGAAGGAGTCATTTGCTCTATCTTAATAATTGTACTGCAAAGAAAATGGGTAAGTCTTCACGTGAACACCAGCCACAAATCATGGGCCTGCAAATAGAGTTGGTGTTATTCACCGAAGTATGATTAAGTTCCCAGCCAGGGGAAAGGCAAAGGTCAAGATCCCTATTTTTTAAGAAATCACTTGGCTGTTTGATGAAGCTTACAATAGTAAATATTGTGAGAACCAATGCTTCTGTGGAAATTGTGTTGAGAAACAGATTTCAGTGAAGTCAAAATCAGTCAAGTGCCTAAATGCTAGAATTCTGACAATACTTTTTTTCTGTCTTTTCAATCTTTTTTTTTTTTTTAAGCAATCCATCTTTGAAGGGCCATGAAGTTTTAACCTCCTAGAGCCTTTCCAAGATTATATGAGCACCTCTATTACCCGTTTCCACTTTTATGGATGCAAGATGATGCAAGTATGGCTTCATCTCCCTCTGAGTCCTACTTTCTTAAATGGCTTCTTAATAAGTTCATGTGAGTGCAAAGGGCTGTCAGATCTCTAGTATAATGGTGATGATAATTTGACAATAATATCTACTATTTAATGAACTTTTCGCTCTGCCTAATCTCTTTGCAATCATTATGCTCACAATAACCCCAGAAAGCAGGTACTATTATAATTCCCATCTTATAAAGAAGAAACTGAGGCTTACAAAGGTCACATAACTTTCTCAAGTTCACACAGGACATGATCTGATATGAATCTTTTGTATAACACCAAGGTGCCTGGCACACTGAAAGGCACAAAGCAGGCCTTCATCTGAATGAATTATATAGGTCACAACCTCAGAGGTTTCCAAAACTTATCTGGTGCTCCAATCTAACAATAGTGCTCATACCAATGGATGAAAAGACTGAATATCAAAATTAGCCTAATTTGCTAGTATCACTTGGGCTTCTTAACAAATATAACATGTCCCCCTGACATGAAAGGGAAAGGAGAGCATTATACAAAGGTTACAAAGGTCTATACACTACACGCAAATATTATTTTCAAAGCCTATGTCCCGAACATTTATACAACAGCCACTGAGCAACTGGGTTTATTTAACATCTGCCATGTACGAGGTACTATGTTGGGCTATAAAGAATCGTACATATGAAAAATAAATGCTTTCTCAGAATTGTTTTCTTATAACCAGAAAATCTATTAAAGAATAATATATTAATGAATTGGCTAACTGTCTTGAGCTCTCTGAAGAAAACTGTTAGGCAAAACCCTAATATCATATAAGATGCTGCTTTGGGACATATGGATACATATCAGTCATATTATAGAATAAAAATATTCTTAACAAAATCAAAGACTCAGTTCTTTCCACCAAGTTTGGTGCTGCTTTCCCATTAATCAAAACTCATGGGAGCCAAGGCATTGAAATTTATCTGGGAAGGGTCTTCTCCACTTGTCTACTTGGTTCTTTCCTTTTGATATTTCAAATTTCCACTTATACAGATTTCTGCTCTTCTATTATTATAATTTAAATATTTTTATATTAAATAAAGAGACATGAAAGAAATTATAGTAGGTAGTGAACCCAAAGTCTCTCTTTCTGAGAGGTACTGGTTGTTATGTTCCAGACACATAAGTCTAGTTCCAGATAAAGTTATCATTTCACACCTATCAGAATAGCCATCATCAGTGAATCAGCAAACAAGTGTTGACATGGATGTGGAAAAAAAAAAGAACTCTTGTGAACTGTTGGTGGCATTATAAATTGGTGTATGGAAGTGCTTACAAAAATTAAAAATAAAACTGCCACATAACCTAGCAATCCCACTTCTGGGTTTTTCCAAAGAAATCCAAAACACTAATTTGAAAAGATATATGTACCCTTATCTTCACTACAGCATTATTTACAATATCCAAGATATAGAAGCAACCTAAGTGTTCATCAATAGACAAGTGGATAAAGAAGTTGTAGTACATTTATACGATGGAATACTACTGAGTCACAAAAAAGAATATAATCTTACCTTTTGTGACAACATGGATGGAACTAGAGGTATTGTTCTAAGTGAAATAAATCAGAGAAAGGCAAATATCATGATTTCATTTATATGTGGAAACAAAAAAAAACACAACTAAATAAACAAACAAAACAGAAACAAACATAGAACAAATTAGAGGGGTTGGGAAGAGGAGTGAACAGGAGAATGGGATTAAGAAGTACAAATTGTCAGTTATTAAAATAGTCATGGGGATGTAAAGTACAGCATAGGGAATATAATCAATAATATTGTTATAACTGTGCAGACTGTGTCAGATGGGCACTAGACTTATCAGGGTAATCACATTATAAGGTATATAAATGTCTCACTACTATGTTGTACACTTAAAACTAATATAATATTGTATGTCAACTGTAATTAAAAAACACATTTTTGAAAATGAATAATACCATAAGAAAATAAAGAAAAAAAATCATTACTTGAATAACCTCTTGATATCCCAAATTCAATGTACCTAAAGATGAGTTATCATTTCCTCTCATTAAAAAAAAAAATTAGACTATCTTAATGCATTTTCTATCTCCATAAGCAGCACCCTGTTATGGATTGCATTGTGTCCCTGAATAATTTATATATTAAGATCCTAACTCTCAGTACCTCAGAATGTGACTTTAATTGGAAAAAGTCATTGCAGATGTAATTAGTTAAGATGAAATCATACTGGAATGGGATGAGTCCCTGACCCAACATGTCTAATGTTCTCATAAAAAGGTAAATTGGACACAGACATACACACAAGGAGAATGCCATGTGAAGATAAAGATAGAGATTAGGGTGATGTTTCTGCAAGCCAAGGAACACCAAAGATTGCCAGAAAACCACCAAAAGCTAGGAGAAACAGATGGAGAAGATTCTTTCTTATAGCCCTCAGAAGGAATGAATCTTGATAACACATTGATTTTGAAATCTCTAGCATCCAGAACAATGAGACAATAAATTTCTGTTTTATAAGCCACCCAGTTTATGGTACTTTGTTATGGCAACCCTAGCTGATATACACCCTCATTAATCCAATACCCTGGGATTCCTCCTTATTCTATTCAGCATATAAGTTTTAGATTTATCTTAACTTGGTACCCTCTGTTCCATATCCACCGCTTTGTTCTTGGTTCAAGTGTTATTCTCATTTGAATTGTTATGAGTCTCTTACTTGCTATCCCACTCTCCCACATTCAAGTAATATTCCAGCTCATGCAGTCAGCCATGCTGGATTATATGCCATAATCTGAGCACCCATACTCTCTGTGATTTCTGTATTTTTACATACCCTTCCCCGTGCCCTCCAAGTGGAATTCCCTTTCATCTATAACTCTCTCTTGTGTCACTTTATCTTTCCTATCTAAAGTCTAACACAGTACTCACCTTGTGGTGGTTTCTAAATAGGTTTCTAAATTTACTGACTGAATATGTAAAATCAGAATTTTATCTGACTAAAATATGTCATCAAATTTTGGAAAACTCAGGGGAAAAAAAAAAAAAACCTGTTTACCCAACAAGCCAGTGAAAGTATCAAATCTTAGTTTATTCAGTTTTACTCCAGTATTTAAATGATTCATTGAATAAAAAGCAAACACAATTGCTAGAATAGACACCAGAAAAACAATACCGGGCTGTGTAGGTTTCAATATTTCTGCACACTTGCCCAACTTACATGCAATACTAAAAAATTGGTAAAGCAAGATGTTCTCAGATAATTCTGTATGCATTTGTGATATTAATGCAAACTTGTGTCTACATTCAGCTTAAACCCCAAACGCTCCTCCCTGTCTCTGATTTGAATCATTCTCATTTTAGAGAAAGCATTTGGCTCATGCAATATACCATGAATTTATCTGTTTAGTATTTCATGCTTCTCCCAGATCTCTTGAGATTTTGAAGCTTGCTGCAAAAGACATTTATCACTGTATTTGTTGGTTACATACATTTCTAAGTATTGCCTTAAAGGGAAAAAATGTGAGTTACATATTAAGAAAAAGAAGGCAAAATAGAACAAACTGTTTTAATATTCATTTAAAATAACAAGAGTGTATTTTAATATAAATTATATTTTATGATGTATTATATAATTTATATAGTTTATATTTATTATAATATCAATATATAATTTATATTACATAAAATGTAGATATTTATATAATATAAATTTAGGGGCATATAATTAGCAAAAAGGAAGCAATAGAGCAACAAATAATATAATCTGTTGTGACTCAATAAGAATACTCTTATTATTCATATTTCTACTTATGACTTTTGTTTTCTTTATATTCAAATTACATTATATATAAAATATATTTCCTCACCATTTCTTTACCAAAATAATCAATTGCTTTTATTCACTCATTCAAAATTGCACACTCTAAAGGTCAAAGAAGAAAGCATCAGTTTCCAAAAAATATATGCTTATATTTTTAAGTGGGTATTGTGATCCTCCCAATCTTTACAGGCCAACATTCACAATCGAATAGAAGCTCTGCACTACAGTGGAGTTTCATTCCAAAAATCATGACTTTTTCAGGTGATTCACTTGCAAATCTAAAAGGCATTGCAAACTCAATGTTCAAAATTGAGTTTTCTACCTTTTCTCATGACTTGCCTTTTTTCCTGAAGTCCTAAAATGGGGTTAAAAAAATCGCCCTCTATATAGTCACTGAAGTAGAAACCTCATATTCCTTTCCAATTCCTTTTTTTCTTATATCAAATATTGTTCAGTGGGTCCTGTTGATTCTACCACTAAAGTGCCTTTGGAATCTATCCCTCCTTTTCCATTTTCCAAAAAGTATTTTATTGCTTCAGCATGAAACAGAGTATCTGACATGTACAATGTAGGCACACAATAAATGTTTGGCCAGTAAGTAAATGGACAATAAAATGGTAGTTTAGATAATTTTTCTTTTTTTTTCTTTTCTAGACAACTACAATAGTTCCATATACAAAAGCCCGATTATTAATTGTTTCTACTCTCCCGTTTGATCTCCAAACTTACTACAAGGGTTCTTCTTCTAATATATAGCTAACCATATCATTTCTTGCTCAAAAACTTTGATGGCTATTATTGTTCATGATAAGCCAAGAAGGCACTCTGCTAAGTGCTACAAATAACTTGATGAGCAGATAATGACCTCTATGTTGGAAGATAGTAATTAATCAAATAATTATTCAAGCCAAAACTGTAAGGTGCTTTGAAAACATATGACAGGGTCATAATCCATCCTGAAAGACTGGGATGGGTTTCCCAGAATAAGAGTCATATGAGCTGCACTATGAAGAATGAATGGAGTTTCTCAGGCAAAGTGAAAGGATTGCTCCTGGTAAATGAGCAACACATGTGAAGGCTCTGTGTGAAAAGGATCTTGGGGCCTTTGAGTATCTCAGAGGAGGGCAGTGGGTTCAGAACTCAGAAGGTAGGTGGCGAACAGTGTGTGTGTTGAGGTCGCAAATATAAGTGGTAGTGATACGGTGTATCCTTTGCTGACTACCCCAAAAAGAATCCATGAAGGATTCTAAAAAGGGCTTTACAGGATCACTTCCTCTGGTTTCTTTTAATCAAATTATATAAAAATATTAAAAAGTGAGAGGAATATCTTAGGATGAGCAGGATAGCATTAAAGCTCTGGACCACGATGAATGCACCTAAGAGCAGCACTAGAATCATTATTTAAGAGTTGCTGGAGTGTGAATAAAGGATATTATATTCCAACAACAAACCTTTTGATGGGCATAATTTATTGCTTGGTAGTTTCACTTTTGTTCCTGATCTATGTTAATAATGGGCCTTTTCAACATGCCAAAATGGTCATTGCATTCTTTATAACATCCTATTCTGAAATATAAGGATAGAAGCACAATTAATACCTGTGATGAATGCAAAAGCATCCTAGCTTTGTTTTGGAACTCACTTTTTAATCAACACTAAGGTCTTTTAACATTTAGCTTCCTTTTTCTTGAATGCTTCTGAAGATGTCCAACCCTCAGGGCCCTTGGAATAATGGAATCCACCTTCATTTTAGTAATTGAGAAATGATTGCGACACCCCCCCCCCTCCAATCTCTTCATTTGTGCCAAGAAAACAGCCCATGTGGAAGTGATAACAAGAATTTCACCATCTCTGCTTGCAGGCCTTCCAGTAAAGAACAAAACTAAGGATGACACATCTTTATCAACAACTGCTAGCTCAAAAACTGTTCTGTCTTGGGAAAATATATTTATCTGTGTACTTGCTGAGGCTGCTCATCAGACTCAAGCCTCTGAAAATCAGAAGTGCTGATGAGGGTGAATAAAGTCACAAAGAGAGTGGCAAAACCACACAGACCATGCTGCCTGTTGCAGTTTTATTGTTCTTATAATTGCAGTAATAAATAAAACACCATGACCTTTGGTGTTCACTGTGATGCCTCAAATTACTGCTTCAATTTCAGTTCAGGGCACTCCTACTCTACTGGGGGCATTTTTTTAGGTCTTATTTTTTGAGATGGCACACCTGTGTTGCCCCCCATCACACACACACACACACAAATTGCCACGTGTTCATCAACAGGTTTATCAAAGAGATGCTTTCATTATTTTCTGGTTGTCAATTTATTTCTCATCCATAAATACTCAATAAAATTTACTTGAAGTACTTAGATGAACATTCACTCTGAACAGTGATCTGGGAAGATTGAAACCCCAGATGCAGGAAATATAAGATTAGAAAGTGTCCTATGAGGAAATGGAAGCACGGTCTGCCTTGTATGTTCACTCAGTAGGCCTCACTCTCTTTCTGTTTAGGGGTTCTTCGTGTATGCAGTAAAGAGATTAAGTCGTAGGATATCAGTCCAATAATCAGGCAATCACCTTTTTCTTTGAAATAGCTCTTTAATTTTATAGTTTAAAACAGTGGTTCTCCACTACTTGGAGAGCCTGTTAAAACACAATTTTCTGGCCCTGCCTCCAGAGTTTCTGATTCAGCAAGATGGAAATGTGGCCTTAGAATTTATATTTCTAACAAATTCCCAAAACCACATTTTTATAATCATTAGTATAAAAATAAATGGACTTTACATTGTTCCTAGGAGTTATCAGAAATATAAATTATTCAAAATATTGACATGGAAATATCTTGTTTTACAAAAATAGTCAAAGAATGGTAAAATTTAGAGTTGGCAAAATACTTAAATCAAAGACATAACATACCTCAGAAAATTTCAGCAAAATACCAAAGGTCACAAACCAATTAGTGATGGAACTGAGGATGTAACACATTCTGAACTCCCAGGACTTTGTTCTACCACTATCTTTGTAGCCACGTTTGACATCAGATTTATTCACTAAAAATTATACCATTGGTTATGTCATTTGTATATTGGAAGTTCTATTGATTATGTGTTTGAAACGGGCAAACTTATATATCAGCTTTCACACCTTTTTTAAAATCTTTTTGAAACTACCTTTTATTATAAAAACTTGTAAGTTAAAAAAATGAGCATATATTACACTTTTACAGGCAAGAAAGGAGCCCATAAGAGAATAAGAATGAAATATATTTATATGTAAGAGCTGTTCTGAGAAGAAAAAGTGTGAATACTATCAAACATTGTGCTATTTTAAAACCAACCAATGGAATTAGGTAAATCTGGATATTTTTAAATGAATAACTCATGAGTTTATTTAATGTGATGGGCTTTAATGTGTTTTATTTCCTTCTACCAATTAATTTACACATAGAGACATAGATTTAGCCATTATTTTTCAGAGTTATTTTGAAGGAATTTAATTTAAATTACTATATTTTGAAGGAGATGTGTCTGCATGCAGCAAACATAGTCATACATCGTCCTGAAGCTCAGTGTCTCATAGATAACATTTCAAAGTTGATGAGGCATGTTTATTCCATAGGCATGGTATAATGTAAAATCCATCTAGATTTTCTGGTTCTTTAGACCTAAGTTTGAAGGCTGTCCACACTTTGTAACCTTTGGCAAATTGATGAAATGCTTCTCACCCTCAAGATTATCGTCTGTACAATTGAAGGGAGGGTGGGTGGGGGGGGGGGAAGCTCCCATCTCACAGGCAGTGCCAGAAAGTAGCATGAGAAAGTTTCAACCAATGTCAGCCCAATAATTATAATTGAAAATAAGAAAATATAAAAATAAGTAGGAAGAAGGAAAAAAAAAAGTTAGTCCCTCCATAATTTCCATCAGATCCTTCCTGATGCCAAGCTCCTCTCATTGAGGTACCACAATCAAACAATCTAAGTAGAAAAGTAGAAATAGTGAACTTGAAGTACAAATGCAGCTTCCAGACAAGTCTTCTAATCAATCCTTCCCCCAAGCAGTATTGCAAATTCCCTCCCCACCTCATAACCACAACATCACTTCCAACCCCCTTCTGTAGTGGTAATTCCAGGGCTTCCCTAGACCACAGTGAGACTGTGATAAAACCTGGGTTATATCTGCAATGTACCTGTCACATACTCTTTTCTCACCAACTAGTTTCCCCTGTGTCAGTCACCTTCCTACACTGGGCCTGAATTTCCTCTCGGTGGGGGGTGGGGGGTGGGGAAGCAGGACGAATTACATTTAAGGTTTCTTTAAAAAAAAAAAAAATCTAAAATATCAAAATTCCACTTAAAGTATCCATGTAATAGAAATGGGAAAAAAATTAGGGGAGCCTAATATATATATGTTTATATGTTGCAGTAGAAAGCATTCGTCTTATGTAGCATTGCCTTAATGCATATAATTATCATCTTCCATGTACTAGATTTCTTTTTACCTTCTACAATTCTTTTAAAAAGAAGGGTCTATAATTAAGCCACCAAAATTGTTCTTCTCAAGAAAAATAGCATTTTATTCTACCATTAAACTTTGAGAACTAGCTTCAAAACCCTTAGGGAGAAATGCTGACTACTTAAAGGGCACACCCAGCATTTTAATGTGAATATTGTTGAGAGATTTCCTTTGGATTTAATTTAGAATCATTGCTTTGCATGAATGACATCATCACACGCATTAAAAGTGAAAATATAATCCATTAGAATAAAGAATGAAGACATAAAAATAGCACAGTTTAAAAAGTAAAAATTTCTAACCAAGA
The DNA here is from genome assembly GCA_003508835.1 of Eonycteris spelaea. Lineage (NCBI taxonomy): Eukaryota > Metazoa > Chordata > Mammalia > Chiroptera > Pteropodidae > Eonycteris > Eonycteris spelaea. The sequence continues at coordinate 4,439,073 of PUFA01000057.1, read as the reverse complement.
ACAGGCTTCATGAGAACTATAGATATACAATAATATCCAGAAACTTGAAGCTAAATCATGGGCTACTATAACCTCAGGTCTGAAAATGACCTTAGACATCAATTTCAACTCCTCAGATACTAGCCCAGACCATAGAGCTCATAAGGACAAAGCCAAGACTAGAATTAAGATTTCCCAAGATCCAGGCCAATGTTTTTTTCAAAGAGAGGCTGATTTTGGAAAGTGATAAGTTTAATATAAGGTAGTATGTTTTTGGCTTTCTATATTATTTAGGCATGCTTTTTTTTTCATGAGTATGTATTTATGTATGTAGGAGAAAAAATGTAATTAATGATCTAAATATAAAATTAATACATTTTATATGATTGAGTAATTTTTTTAAAGTCTCATTTTGCTATTTTCCTCAGTGATGGTAGCAAGTTTGTTTTTTCAACATATCAAACAGGTAGCTAAAACTTGCAATATACTTTGTCTTAACCATAAGACTGGCAGAAATTAAAAAGAAAAGAATAGAACCAACAAAAAACTAGACAACTAAACATTTTACACACTATGGTCTGTTAGGGTTGCCTAATTTAGCAAAGATTAATATATAGGCTGTCCAGTTAAATTCAAATTTCAGATGAACAATTAATAATTATTTTAATATAAGTATATCCCCTGCAATATTTAAGACATACAAAAGTACTTATTTGTTGTTCATCTGAAATTCAAATTTAACTAGGCATTCTATATTTTATCTGGTAACTCTAAATCTGCCAACTTTAAAATGTTTAATTAAAATGTCACTTGTTGGTAAATTAATACTAATTTAATAATATACCAAGTTCTTATTATACAGAACTAAATTCTCTCAAGTCTAGTATGAGAACAAATAAGGCATTCAATATTCAATGAATGTCTGTTGTAGTGATTTATTTCCAAGTAACACAATGAAATAATAATTTGTAAAGGACATGTGGATTTAATTTATGTGTTCATGAAATACATTCCATATAATATAAGTCAAACCAACCACAAAAACAATAAACTCCTCCCTATTACAGAATGTAATTAATTGAATTTTGCATGTAACCAATATTTATTTAAATTGATAGTTCTTTGGTAAATAATTATTTTGAGAAGTTTGATATTGAGGCAGACGAAAGATAAAGAAAGGAGACTTGAAAGGATAAAAAGAAAAAAAGAGGACGAGAGCAGCAATAAGAAGTATTGTTGCGGGGCTCACGGACGAGCCTTGCTTATGTGTCAATATTTTCTCCAATCTAGTTTGTTGTGATTTTTTCAAAGATATTACGATGTATCAATTCAATATCGATAATATAATACAGAATTAAAAGGATGCATTATATTGCTTTTTAGGTTTTTTTTTTCTGTCTTAACTGTTCAAATATTCATATAACAAAGAAGTTTTTATTCTCTTAAGATATAACAGCTGTTGAATCTTGGAGGTTACAAAGGTGTTCTTTGTTCTGTTCTTTTAACTTTTCTCTATGTTTGAAGATTTTTATAACAAGTTTGGAGAGAAGAATAAATGGAAAAAGAGAAAAAGAATTAACAGCTATATAATTTATAAAATAGTTCTAGGAATAGTAAAATATAATGAGATTTAGAATATGTCATATCCTAGTTTTCTTATTTAGAACACTAAAATTAATTTCATATTTCTACTTGGATATAGTCAACAAATACAATTTACTGGTTTCATTTGAATATCTCTTTGCCACTTTTGTCAATGAATGGCAATAACACTTGCTCTATTTTAATTCTCTATATTTAAAATAAGTTTTAATTACTCTTTAAACAACTCCTTTAGCAATCTGCATAAAACAAAAGTTTTTTTTAACTTACATAGATCACCTAAAACAACCAACACATAAAAAGATTTTGCTATATTAAAAGTATCTAAAAATAAAGAATAAATAATCTAATAAATAGTGTCATTTCATTTGGACTGCTATAACAAATATACCATAGACTGGGTGGTTTACCATAGACTGGACTTACAACAACAAAAATTTACTTCTCACAGTTCTTGAGGAGGAAAGTCCAAGATCAGGGTGCCAGTTCTAATGAGAACCTACTTCCAGATAGCAGACTGCTGACTTCTGTTGTAGCCTCACATGGCAAAGAAAGAGCAAGAGAGCTCTCTGCAGTCCCTTTTACAAGGGCGCTAATTCCATTCATGAGTACTACACACTCATGATCCAGTTATCTCCCAAAGGCCCCACCTCCTATTACCATCACATCGAGATCAAGATTTCATCACATAGATTTTGTGGTGGTATTGGGGCACAAATATTCAGTCCATGACTTTCAGGCCAAACAAAATATATATCCTGATAGCCAACTTAGCTAATCTTGCCAGAAGTGTATTTACTGAACATTCATTTAATAGAATGAATATAATACAGTCGTGAAAAATGAGATCTCTTTAAAGTTATATGGAGAGTAAAATTGTTCATAATATTTTAATAATAAAAACTCAGCTTACAGAAATGTATATGCACTATTTATGTTGCTTGACAATCATGCCACAGTAATCTTAGATTATGGCATTAAACATACAACAAAATACCTGAAAAATATCCTGTGTTTACAACATCAGAGACTATAAATTAATTTGCAATACGCTCACCTAACCTTTAGCCAAAAGCTTCCTATTTTTTTCATCAAACTGATTTCAATTGTGCTTCTGAAATGAACTTCCATTTCCCCACCCAGAGCCTAGTGCCACTTTCATGATTGCCAAGGAAATAGAGGAACAGCAGCTAATTCCACATATGGTCAAGGAAGGGCTAAACTATGGTGACTAACAGGTAAAGAATGATTCTTTTCAGGTCCAGGTAACTCAGGTTTATTACCAGTTACTTCAGGATTTTTTCTCCTTCAAATATAAGCTTTGTTTATTACCCTCCTTTAATTTCTGTGCTAACAAATTTCCCATAATCTCCCTCAAAATTTTTCTAACTGCTGATTTAAACCACTGTTATCTATCTTCATATCTCTCTGAATATACACTCTTGCCCTGTTTCTTGGCCATCTCTTCTATAATTTTGTCCACTTTCTATTGCATTTTCTGTTTTCTTCTCCCATCTCATAACTTAAATGTCATTTCTTAAAAATAATTGGTCAAAAGAAGGGGAAATGAGTCTATAATGCCAAACACATGACTTGCTTGATTTATTTTTTGAAAGGTAATAACATATAGGCATAAGTATATATGTGTAAATATATATTTTAAGAGATAATCATTTTTTTTCAATTCAGTTAAAATCCAAAACATGTACTTTCCTTTTCTTTCTCCTTTCTTTTCCTTTTTTTTTTTTGGCGGGGGGGGGGAGTGGGGTGCAGTAGGATGGGGTTGTTGAGTTCTGTCTTGTTTAAAAGAAATACTGTCTATCGTCCATTTATAGAAGATAAAAACAATGAAAATTAAAAATCACTTGTAATCCTACCTTCCAGAAATAACTACTGTTAACACTTTACACACACACACATACCATATATACATATCACACATCACAATTTAAAAGAAAATGCTACATAGGACTGCCTCTCTCTCCCATCTTCTAGATCTTCATCCTTTCAGTTGAAAACAATGCTCTGAAAATGACAGAATAACAAGATGGGGGGAGCCTGAATCTCTGAATAATCACATGGAGCAGAGCCATCCTACTGAATGTTTCACTGGAGAGAAATGAACTTCCTTCTCTAAACCATAGTGTTTGGGACTCTATATTAGAACAGCAACCCTATCGAATATCTTACCTGAAGCCAAAACTCATGGCAAATATTCTAGGAATTCAGACAAAGGAAAATGACATATTGGCTAGAGTCATAATGAAGGCTTCAGAGAAAATCTAACATTTAAGAAAAATAAGGTTGATAGAGTTTTAAGTTCAAGATGGCAGCTGAGCACAGGCATTCACCACCTCTCCTTTAGGAAACCACAATAAAATGACAGTAAAAGAGTACAAAAGGAGTTCAATTTCTAGATGACAAAAAGCAAACAGAAAAGTATGGTCAGGTGATGAGTGAGAAAAGGTCATAGTTCAGAAAATGTGTCAGAGGGAGCCACAGGAGAGTCAACCTTCCCAGCGGAAGTCTAGAGAATTCTGTGCATCAGGTTTTCTGTCTCAATACTATTGACATTTGGGGCCAGATAATTCTTTGTTGTGAGGGGCTGTCCTATGCATTATAGTATGCTAGTAGCACTACCCATTTCCCCAGACCATATAATCAAAAATGTTTCCAGCCTTTTCCGAATGTTCCCAGAGGGTAAAACTGCCCTGGAGCACTGTATTGTCTATTATTCATTCTAAAAATATTTATTGAACACTTCCTGCGTGTCAGGCCCTATTCTAGGTACTGGAGATACAAAAGTGAACTAAATCATAAAAAAAATTTGTCCTAATAATACTTTTTTAGTTGGACTAGGTAGGCAACAAACAAACTAAATAAGTAAAAATTATAATTTGTCAAGTGTTGACAAGTGCTATAGAGATAATTGAGGAAAAGACAGAAGATACTGAGGATGAAGAAAAGGGGGGATGAAAAACATAAGGTTTCTGGCAGCCATGTCTGTTGATTTCAAATCTTTTTTCCTGGATTCATATGTGGAAAATATCAAGTGCCTGGTTTTTGCCTCTCAGAAAACCATTGGAGAGATATTTGCTATACTATTTGAATGATCTCCAGGGAGGAATCATGGATGTTGGTAAGAACAGACTTTAGACCATTCTGAAGCTGTATTTGATAAAATTCAGAGATCGGGATGGGCAATAGGCAGTTAACAGGCAGAATAGTGAGGGTGGTGCCAGATTGATGACACAGGAGAAAAACAACTGTAAAAACTCAGGAACTGGGAAGGTGACTAACTCTAGGTAGTTGAAGTAGAAATGAATTAGCTGAATCTACTGGCTTAACAGTAAATATACAAACCTCTCATTTTATTTTTAACTAGTTTTCTCTATCAAACATTCAACAATGATGCTTTACAAGGCTCCATAAAATGAAATTTCCTTTCAGAGAGTTCTTATTTCATACAATTACACTGGAATGCTGGGTAGAACAGATAGTTGAATATCATTAACTAAGCTTTACTAGTATTACGTAGAAAAATTAATGAGGAGGTTTGTTTAAAAGAAAAACACTTAGAAATATTTACTGATATCTGGTGAGCTTGTTTTACGTTCTCTGATGGACACATGCAATTGCTGGTACAATCCTAACGGCTTGAAGCTACAAGCTCAGACAAGGAGGTTCAGAGTGGGGGTGGGAATCTGAGATAGCGGGTCTTTTTCTCCTTACTTAAAAATTTCATTTTACATAATATTTTGACATAACCTCACCACAACCATCACCAAAATAAGATGGTCATATCCTTCTGATTTACAATATATGGTAAGGTATGTGCTAACAAAATCATGAAAAGAAAGAGAATGAATGACTGTGCCTATGTAATGTTGAGTATTTTGGGGTCACTTATATTTCTTTACTAAATAGAGACTGTCTTCCATTTGTTCTCTGAGAAGGTCATTTTCTTTGATGAAGATTTGCGTGGGATGTAAGTATTTGTAATACAGAAGGAGGGCATTCTCTTATAAAAGACAAATCAACCAAGCCAGTAGTAAATAAATATGTCAACTACCATGGGCAAAGCTCCATGTTTCCAATATAGTTTCTGAATAGGTGGTGTTTTTTCTAACTAAATCAAGTTGGTAGACACAACTTCTGCATCCTCATATACAATTAGTTGAAAGTAATTGACCCACCCTTTCTCAATGAAAACCAGCCAAGTCAGAATTATTACAAGTCTACAAACATGTATAATCATTCTTGCTTCTTTGCTCAAACCAAACCCTAGCCCTGCTCCTCTCCCCACCCCATCTTCAATGGCCTCCCTCTACTCCACCTATTCAAACCTTTCGTTGTGTCAGTTTTTCTCACCTCAGGAAAGCCTTTCTGAACAATTTAGTCTAAAATATTCTCTTCATTTTCCAAATCACTAGAGGAATTATGTTGTACCTCAACTACTTTGGGTGATGCCAAATTATATGTCACTTTATCATTCTCATATAATTGTTTCACAATATCAGATATCATTAGGGCCAGCTAGCTTTGTGTAGTCTGTGAGCAGGGACTAAGGGATACAATTTCTTTTGGCATTCACCTCAGCATCTGATATGCTTATTAAAGAAATCTCAGTACCCTGACCTAGGAGAGAAACTCTAAAGACAGATCCCAAGTCACAGTCCTAGTCTTCGTGGAGCTTGTGCTAATGACATACATTCTTCTTTTTTTAAAAAATAGATTTTCCCTTTTTGAATATTAAAAAAATATTTTTTAATCAGTCTCTTGTTTCACTTCTCATCATCACTCATTAACTTGCCACAAATATTCTTCTCCTTAGGTTGAGCGTGATGTTCATCCATGGCAATACTCAGATATTGAGTAGAGACATCTGAGTATTCCTGACCACCATAGAAGTAATGTTCAGCTGTCTGGATTCTTGTGTGAGCAAGGGAGATTAAGGTTTATGTAAAGGTAGACTAAAGCCGTGGTACAAATAAGGATATAACAGGATAATTAGCCTATCCAAACTGCCTTTATCATGAGTTGAGTATCATTGACTCCTTGCCAGAGTGTTTTCACATGAAGTTTCACTGGTTAGTTAGCATTGATAGTAACAAGAACATGGTAATGGTGGATGGATAAGAACATACAAGTTGGTTGGGTCGACTTCATCCACGTTGACAGTTCATTTGATTGCTTTGGGTGCATTACTGTCAGAGAAGTGGGGACCATGTGGGTCTGAATAACACTGTGACACCTTGAAAGCCTGTAGATGATAGGAATTACTTCTTTGAGCTATGTTGTTTTTCTTAATGGAAATAATGTTTGTCCATACTGGATACTGTTGTAAAGAAAAATTATGCTGGCTAGGCCCTAAGTTCATGTAATAGTTGTTGGTTGCCCACTCTGTGCCAGGATATCTGCTACGTGTTAGAGATAAATAAATGTCATGAGCATAACCTTGATCTTGTGGCTTTATAGTTGGAATCTTCTAGTGGAGAGTAAGCATTCACTTCTCCAATTCAATACACAAATGTAAACTGTGAGACGAATAGTTTGAAAGAGGAAGTACAAGACGGTAACAGGGGCTCCCTTCTCCCTCACGTGACCAAAAAATTCATCTTCATCAGCTGCACAGAGTACAGTAGTGCCTTGGAAATAGTTCAACACCTGGATAGATATTTGGTACTAATCGAGAGAAAACTGAAGCCATATGCAAATGAGCTCAAAAACACTGAGGCTACATGGCCAGAATCTGAAAGTACCATGACGGATACCTAAGAGCAGAGGCAAATCCTAGTCCAGTGATCAATAGAGCTGATCAAAGCTGCTTATAGGGTCTGTTCCCAGGGATAAAAACCATGCAGGAATATATTTGAAACCAAACATATCTCCTAGAGTTGTGAGCAAGTTGTGTACATAATTGCAAGAAATGTTGCAAAGTTGGGGCACAGTTTAAGGTAAGTAAGTCAAAGAAAGAGCCAGTAGATGAGAAAATAAGCCAGAATGCAAGACAGAAATTGGGAGATAATCAGGTCATGTGTCCATGATATAATTTGTACAGTACATAAGGGACAAGCTTCCTCCACTCTTTGAAGTACTCATGTACAAGGCAATTTGTCAGCAAATGGGACTGAAATCATTGATCCTCTGAAATACATAAGCCATCCTCTGAAGAATGGCTCTGGATACCAAATCCACAGACTTCTGAGAATAGGGGTTATTTTATTAATTCTCCCTATGACCAAATAATTCCATCTCAGAGCACAATTAACCCCTAGCCAATTGGGAAAAAAATTATATTCACAGGAATAGAGGGGCAGAAAGTTAATAATACCTACTTCACTCTGAATGTTTGATATACATTAGTTTAGTGATTCTCAGACTTAGTGATGCTCAGACCTTAGTGAATCGGGGCATCCAAGATGAGGTGTATATATGTTAAACTCTTCAAGAGGTTCTTATCTACACAAAATGTTTGGGAAACACTACATTATATCTTTGAATCCTCATCATCAATTTTAAATGGAGATACCCAGGCTGGGAGGAGTTAAGCATCCTTCTCAAAGGAGCTCTGGATGTCCCATGTTGAAACTAGAGTTTCTCTGATTCAGGAACAATCGTCACTCAAATAGACTTGTTCTGCTCTTTGCACATCTGAGAATTATTAAAATTTCCTATGGATTACAAAGGGAAGATAAAAATTGAATTCTGTACCACATGACAGGGAGCTCACTTGGTGGCTACAGAAGAAAAAATAACTAGAATTAGAGGACATAAATGACAGTCAGTTGCTCTGAGTCCTGTTGAGCAACAGCCCAAGACTCCAACAACAGTCATTTTCCAGTGATTCTTTTGGTGTTAAATCAGTAGTTCCTGGTATGCATACACACCCCACACCGCAACATTTTGATTTAGTTGGTATGTGACACCCAGAGCAATTAAAATTTTTAGAATTCCCCCAGCTTTTCCTAGTGTACAGGAAAGTTTGGGAGGCATTATATTAATGAAAACTACTGATAAACAGTGTCGTGGGACTGCTTTGAGTAGTCTTTTCGGGAAACTTATGTGACTTTGTAGAGGTTATTGGTCAACATGTGGTCATCAATGAGTCCTGCATATGACGCTTTTCTTGCACCACAGGCCAGGTCATTAAAAGTCAGGCATAAGAATACTCATAATGCTTATAGGAGCACTCACTAGCTTTTCTCCCTGGGTTCCTCCTGCCTACTGCTACCTGGTTCCTCTCACTCTCTGTAGCCTGCCCCCTGAAGTGTCCTTATCTGGAGTCTCTCTTTTCTAATCCATATTCTCTTCTCTGTGCAGAGACAGCAAGACCTCCAAGACCCAACCTATGCTAATGTAGTCCAGCTTCCTAGAATACTGGGAGATCAAACAGGTCTCTAAGAGTCCCATTTTTAAAGGATCTATGTCTTTCTGGGAAGAACTAGAAAGTACAAGTGAGGTCCATAGTCAGAGGTGGACACACACCCAGTTGTGCCCCACTAATAGCTGTTTCCAATCTAGTGCCTGCGATTTGAAAGTAGAGCACATCCCAGAGACATTAAAATTTCAAAGGGAAAAGCTAACTTTGGGTGATCTACAAAGAGTTGTGAACTAGCCAAAGGCTTGGCCACATAAGTGTAAATGAAAGATGAGTCTTGAAAAAATCCCTTCCTTCTTTAGGTAGATCAATATTCATATTTGCTTGATTTCCTGGAATTGGCTCTACCAAGGTAATAATGATAAATGTTCACCAAAGAATTTAGTGCTGAAGAAGCTTAAAGAAATATAGGTGGGTTTAGCTAAGTTACAATTTGATTATGACCCAGGCCTCTGAGTATTTCCAAGGCTGGAATGATCTGGGAAACTTGGTTCATACTAATTGAGTGATGCTTTGCCAGAGGGCTTCCTCAGGATTACTGAGAGACATCCTGAGAACCAGACATGCCTTGGTCAACTCCCTAGAAGTGCTGGTGAAGTAGACATGAAGTAGAGACCAAATACTTGAATTTTAAAATATCCTCAGGTGACCTTAATGCAAGGATCACTGTAATGACTTGATGGGACTAGCTAGCACTCCTTCTCTGGAAAAAAATGTGTACTGCCTTTTAAGTCAGTATTCCTATGGTGGGAATTACAATCATATAGGCAAATAGTCAGGAATGAAATTTCTGAAAAAATGGTCCATTTAGTTTTACTCGTCTTATCATGTGAGCATCCTCTTATATCATTTAGTCACATAATCTAAGCTGCCAGAGTCTAACGATCTAGAGCTAGATCATTCAATAGACTTTCTGCAATGATGAAAATATTCTATTATACTCTGTCCAATATGGTAGCAACTGGCCAAATGTGGTCACTGAGTGCTTGAAATGTACTTGGTGAAAGTGAGTAATTTAAATTTAGATTTTATTTAAGTAATTTTAATAGCCATATATAGCTAGTGCCTACTATATTGTTCAATGGAAAGATAACCCGTTTTGAGTAGGAATCATGCAGAGTTATAACTGGGCCCTAGACAATAAACATGTCTTTCTTTAAACAATTCTCCTGCCCTGGAGTTTCCAACAGGTAATAACTTGCTTAAAGGAAGAAAAAGAAGCAAAAACCCCTTGTGTGTGTCCCATCATTTGTAGAGAATGAAATAACAGCCCTTATCTGGCCCATAGATATGTTGTGTTGGTTTGCTCTATATTTTTAAATTTTTAAATTTGTCTTCAATATTTTTTAAATGTATATATTTGAATCTCAATGTCTGTCTTCTTCAGAAAAATTAGACAGTGAGGCCACCTTGGCTAATCCTTCATGGCAGTGAGTATCTGGAGCCACAGAGATGCTTAAAGTTCAGTAGAGACACCAACCAGCCTACTTCACTCACTCATGTGGCTTTCATTGGCTTCTCATAGGACTGGAGTTTGAGAGACATGTTCTACAAATCTTCCCCCAGAAGCATCAAACTGAGAAAGCTGGCAAGCCTGGTGATTGCACCTCTGCTGTTTTCATCTTTAGCACTCAGCAAAGAAAGGAAAGACCTCAATACAAGTGCCTTCTATTCTAAGTAGAATCTCTTCACTATTCTTCAAAATTAAATATGTATATGCAAACATACAGAGGATTTCAGAGTCATTATATCAGGATGATTGTGAGCCAAGACCAAGTCTGCTGGTTTCAGAATATACAGAAGTAATATTTATTAGCTTAAACATGTTGCTTAGACATGCCTCAGTTTCTAGATCTGTAAAATGTTGGAACACAAAAACATGGAATAGGGTAGGGCCTGGCACATTGCAAGTGCTCAGTACATGTTAGCTACTATTATTCTAGACATTAGATTGACCGTCAATTATGGAAACCACCTCCATGGAGAAAGAATGAAGATAAGCATTATCCACAGTATGTCACAGAGACACAGGCAGGTTTTTACTCTCCAATCAATTGTAAATCACAGCAGAAATCTGAGCTTGCTTGTATATGTTAAATGAACAGTCCCAAATAAATAGTTATTAGTAACTTATCAAAAGCTTCCCATTTCTCCAGTGTGCTAAAGACTGCAGAACAGCCTAGGATGTTCTGAATAACATGGACACAAATGTCATGCATGCACAATTTCTTTTCCTACTGGTGCACAGAAATTCAGCAAGGAAACAACTCACCCTGCACAAAGTAAGAAAACAGTTTAATGTACCTTAAATTGGTTCTCTGTCTGACCCAGACATATGTGTCTTCCAATAGCAATCTTGAGCTACTAAACTTGATTACAAGTTCATAATGAAACATAAAATTTCTAAAACTAAGATAGCTGTAAAAATTCAGATTTTCTTTGCAGATTTACTTTTGAAAAGTGCATTGTGTTTGAAATTGACCCAAATTATCTGCCACCACTCATATAATAAAAAACATCATTCCCACAGCAAAAATCATTCTTTGCTCTGAATAAATTTAGCTTTCAATTTATATAAAGCTAAGCAGTTCTTTTATAATCCTTCAAAGGGTACTTATGGCCTACCCAGAGATTGCTATCAATGGTCAGTTTATATTATGGCTCTCACCCAAGTGAATCAACATCTGGGAGGTAAGGATGTCAGTCCTGTCAACTGCCTGCTCACCCATCTTCCTTAAGTTAAACTGCGACTGTCCAAGTTTCTTCCCTCCACCCAGCAGGCAGTTAGTGCCAGTTACTAGCTGGCAGCCTATACTCTCCCCAACAAATCTAGAATAATGTTGAGTCCTGATTTTCTCCCAACTCCACCTATTTTCTAGTAAAAAGTCATTGTATCCTCATGGCACTGAACTGGTAGTCAAATTAAACAAGGGAAGAAACCACCAAACGTATCATGTACTTCTCTAATTTGTACTGATATCATTTCCTACGTCATATGACATATCCTACATCAAAGGGTTATATTCAATGTATTAATTAATGTTACCTAATTTAAATTCTTCCACCAACTATAATATAGGTATTGTGTGTGATATATATATGTATATATATCCATTATATATATATACATACCCACATACATATCTTTGCTAACAATAATAGAAGTATAACTAATAATTTCAATATTGATTTAGCACAGCTACCATTTGTATAAAAATTCACAAACACATTCACATACTTACCACTATGTATTTTTCAAAAGAAAGCTAGGAGGCAGATGGGAAAAACAGGGGTAAACATTTTTTGATCCTCCATATGATCCAGGTATTGTGATAGTGCTTTCTGTGTACTACTTCTGTATGAGTGCCAGGACTAAAGTGAGGTGAGGGAAGCACCCGGGGCACGAAACTAAAGGAGATGTTCACCGTCAGAGTCAAACAAGTGCAGTGTTGGCACCTTAAATTGTGCATCTGAGGCACCCTGCATGCCTCACTTGAGTCCTGGCCCTTCTCAATGACCTTTCAGCTGTGCACTTTCTTCCTCCCTTCAAATATAGACAAACTAATACTCAGAGCTTCAGCACCTTGCCAAAGGCCTGCATTTAGTAAACCTTCTGATCCCATTCTGGTGTAATATTTTCCTCTGAGTGGCCTATGGCCCAAAGCCATTGCCAGATAAAACCACTCTTATGAATTTATGAATTGCACTTGAATTGATTTGTCTCCCTTGAACTTTGACTTAAAATTCAGTGTAGAGCATTTCAAAGAAAATCTCCATTTAATCATCATTATTATTGTTTACAAAATGAGAATGCTGTTCATTTTGAGCTTTGTTAGTTTCTTTGAAATCCTATAATTAGCATATCCTAATTATGTATACTGTTGGGTTTTTATTATCAATAATTTTGATATTTATTATCAAAATATATGGACTACTCAAGAGATGGCAGGAAGTGAATTTGTGTCATACTGTCATTTTTATTTTTATACAAGTTCAAAATATATTCTGTCCCCTAGCTCCAAAGGAAGCTTATGCAGATCCACCAGAATCTCTTATCATATACATTACTTTAGTGTTCTCCAAAATAAAACCCTTAAGTTAATACTTATCTTGTACCAAAGTCACTAAAACACAAAAGTTTCAAGCTAAAAACAAAGTTATGGCGAAGGGCTGTATGTTTTATTTTTCCTAGCAGCTTTAAATCTACTCATAGCAGTCCCAGACAGAATTTATGGGAATACAATAATCTGCCAATTAACTATAGTCAACTAGTTTCTAATTCTACATCTCCAGAATGTCTTTATTATTAGTGAAAATCCCTGCCATGCTCACTGAGAAATAAGAAGGCAAGCTGAAAAGAAAACCAACACTTTCTTAATTATAGTTATAATTGTTCTTGTAGATGCACAATTCCTCACCTCAAACTTCAAGCTCATGGATCAAATTTAGCCTAGTTCTCTGCTGTGGGAAGCTGTTAACACAATTAGGGCAAGTCATTCAAGAGAAAATCCACAGGCTTATCCACAAAGCACATAGCCAGGAAACATCTAATTATATATCTGTTCTTGCTATCCCTTCTCTGTGGTTTAAACACCCACTTGCCATTAAACGTATCTGATGATGAACAGAATGAAAGTCTGTCTGAAGTGGGGGACTATGGCTCCAGTATGACAAACTCTAGCAAAATCTGGCCCATGGCAAGTCTTCCAAACCCATCAACAAGAACTAGTGGGAAGATGGGCATGTGGGTGTTAAGACCCAGGCCAAGATATTCTGTTCTAAAAATTAGAAAGAAGAAATCTATCAGAGACTATTTAAGCCCTGACTTGCTTTTTCGAGCACATGTTTAGTCTTTTTAGGGTTCAGAGTATAGAATGTGTTCACTTGATTTCCATTAGTGCCACAGAGAAACTTGGAATGGGAATCTGTTTTCATATTTGCACAGTCTCGCCTGTCATGGAAGCTGTAATCTTTGTTATTACAAGGAGATACTGAAGCTTCAGTGTCCCCTTAAACCTGAAGAACAGGAAAGATACCTGTGTTAATTTGCCTTGGCATGTATTGTCACACTAGACACTATTACTATTATCAGCTTAGGTGCCAAAAAAAAAAAAAAAAAACAAAAGGGGATGAACACCTTGTTCATGCAGTTATTGTTACATTAACTTTGGCATGTCTGCATTTTGACACACTCCCAAAGTGTGGAAAGTCTCCATGCCATGTCTACTCTCTGCAGGTATTCCTTTTAGTCTAAACACTTCACAAAAAAGACAAGATAGGTTCTTTCCCTGAGATTCATATGAAATTTTATTTACTCCCTACCCAATTTGAGTTTTACCTGTGAAACTTATTTATACCACCAATGTAATCTATGTTAACTGACAACATAGATTATTCCTAGCCAACAAGCCTAGTTGAAAGAAACATTCACTTACTTATGTCACTAATCATTCTAATACTGTAAGCTTTTTCCAATCCTCATTGAGTTTGATGGAATTGATTGAAATGCTTCTTTCTGACACATTACTTTTTCTAACTCCCATAGAATAGCCTTCTCTGCACTGTACACAGTTCCAGGTTTCTCTGTGAGTTACCTCAAAAGCCTTTGCAGATTAGCCCTTGGTAATAAGCCATAGGTGTTTCAGATAAAGGAGCTATTGGCAATCAGCACAGGTGTTTCAGATAAAGAAGCTATGATGGAGACTAACCTCACTTTTACTTACATCTTCAGAGTCTTAATTCCTGCCTCCAAGAATATACTTCTCCAACCCCGTGCAAGTCAAAAAGAGGACAGATGGAGAGAAAGATTATCTAAGCGCAGGATGTCTAATTCTTCCAGCACCTTTAACTTCTTTCCAAACTGCAGTCATTTGGTATATCACTCATTTTAGGAGTAAGACACTATCTCTTTTTCATTACTGAACCTAAGAATTAATTTGAATACAATACTTATGTACTTAACAGTTTTCTTTAAATTGTGTTAATTGTATTTCTTAGCAAACTATAGCTTCTGTAATATGCTTTTACATGAAAGGCCTTTTAAAAATTGTTTTATATATAATCTCACAGTCATAAAAAAAAATAGAATATTTTAAGTGAGATTTCAACTTTTTATCTCCCCAGTTTCCTCATTTGTATTTTAAAAAAGGAAAAAAGAAAGTCCTCACACCCTGAGGATGGTGGCAAGGATTTATACTTAGCAAAATGTCTTGCTCATAGTAAAAAAATAAATGCCAACTTTTATTCTACATAAAGCACTTTAAAAAATGCCAAGCCTGTGATAGGTTCCTACTAAATGGTAATTATTATATTATCTAAATTAGCCACAGACTGGAAAGAAAAAAAAAGTATTGTTAATACACGGGAGCTTCTTCCCTCCCTACCCTTTTTTTCCTGTCAACTTGCTATCATTCTCTTGCCTTCAATCCCTTCTCCATTTTTTTCTTTCCTCATCTCCTTTTTGGTTTCAAATCAAACATGCTGGAGATTGAGGAAAAAGAGAAAAGGAATGGGAGCACATAAAATTTAAGTCTAAATTTTCTATTGGAAAATAATTTGATATCTGCTTAAAGGTACAAAATTACCAACACAGAGCCAAAAGACATTTATAATGTTTCCCCTGCGGCTTGTATTTAATTAGTGCTCAGCTATTGTCAATTGGCTCTGCTGTCAATGGGATAAATCATTCACAAGTGATTTTGGAGGCTCAAACTAGTGCCACCACCATTTCATCAATCTTCTCATCAGCTTTGTCATTACAGATCTCAGCAATTTCTCACCTTTTAGGAACTCTGCATGGATTTGACCTCAAGAAGTATTTGGCCACTATCATCTCAGCTATTAGATGTCAGATTCAGACGTTTCAAACTGTGTTTTAAGACATTGCATTCTGGCAGTAATGAACCCATTATCTTCCCCCACCTTACAAATCATGCTCTTCAAGAACCCGAAATTGTGTGATACAAGTTCTCTCAGAGGCTTATTTTATTGTGGATGCCTTTGAAAAGAATGTCTGTTGCCAGCTATATTAATTTCCAAACTTTTGATAGTTTGCGCCTACACATTATGCAGATAATGTCTGCTTGTCTTTCCTGGGTGAAACAGGCAGTAGGTTTAGGCAGTGAGATAGAGATAAGCAACCTGTTCCATTAGCATTTTTCAGGTTTGTTTGTTAAGATCAATAAATTCTTCAAATTATATTTTCTACTCTGCAAAAAGAATCACACTGAGCTTGTTTTATGTGTGCTAATGAGTCACTGGAGGGCACAAAGGCCAATGGACACTGGATACATAGCTATCAGGCTGCTTCCAATAAATATTCATCTATCCAGGCTGTTTGTCACCTCTGCACCCATGTGGTGGTGATCTGAGGCATAAGCACGCTTGGTGGATTCAAACAGCAGATCAGTGAGACTGGATGGTAGCCAGCAAGGGAGAAACAGTATGGGAGGGACTAAGAAACTTTTCTTTGGTGTAGTGGATCCATTTAGCAGTTGACCGAAGCCTACATAGTCATCTCAGAATATATATGAGGATTTTAAACAAACAAAAGTACAAAAGATTACAAAGGAAACCATCTTATTGAGATAACAATTACCTAATCAGTGTGTGTTATGGCAATATTGTGTGCTTCTTTACTGACACATTAAAACAAGATCTCATGGGGTTGTTGTTGTTTGATCTAGTGGTGATCCGAACTCTTGATGAGCATAAGTTGCATTCTGAGATCTCTACAATAACTGTAATGTGACAGGAAATATCTGTGATTTCTACTGACGATAAAGCCACAGGAACTGCTGACATCACTGTGGTTTGCGGCTACAGTCATGATAGAAGGAAGTGCTTAACTACAGTAAGAGTTTAATGAGAATAATTATTTTTCTTTCTCTCAAGTTCATAAACTCTCTAAGACCTCTTAAGCATCTGTGGACCATGGGTCAAGGGCCCATGTTGTAAGAGAGGCATTTGGATTTTACTCCTAGCGGAATGAAAGCCTTGGTGGGGCAGCAGGGGAGGGGGGAGGCATGCAGGCTCCAGTGTACTTGTCCATTTAAGTGAGGAAGCACCCAGAACCTTCCTTGTCTATTCCTCTACCCTGTGTCCCACAGTGCTCTGGGCACCTCTTGTCCTGGTATTTACTACATTACTATGTGATAACTGTGTTGTTTTCTCTAAAAGATTGTATGGACAATATTAACCAGTTTCCTTTGAAGAATGTTTTTGGATTATTGCATTTCATGTTCAAAATAGTGATCTGAAATAAATACATTGAAAATATATTTGATTGCCATATTCAAATGTTAGAAAAATGTGATGTAAGGATTTTACCACTAGTATGGACAAGAACTATGTATCCACCGTCTTTGTTCAAGCCCTGGGCCAAAGCAACTATTGAATATTTGTTAAATAATGAAGACTGGGATGCTTTTGAAAGAATTACACATGAATCTACGCTGACAAGATTTTTCTGAGAGACAATTTTTTGAAAGGGGTTATACGTGGAAATATACAACATTTAAAAAATAATATCATCAGACTTTAAAACTGGAAACGGGAACATTGATATTATCAGATAGATTTTTTAAAAAGAATTTAAAAGTAGATGTATTGAAAATAGATAATTATGGCTACCTACAGGCCAAGGTTCACTGGTTTAAAATCACAGGAGCCTCTGCAGAGAAATCAAAGACCAGGTAGGCAAAAGGATTAAGCACTGCGCACACCTGCTACAAATCAACAGGTCGAAGGCTCAGGAAAGGGGATGAGCTTCCAGGAATCTCTATTTTCTCCAGTTTGTCCCTAGAATAGGCTTTATAATTTAGATATAGCTTGAAAGCTGCCCAACCCCAACACACTGCCAGTCAGCCATAGATGAAGGAAGGGGTAGAGCAGAATTTCCCCCAGAGCTGGGGCACACCTGGGACCTGGCTGGAGTTCTGTACACTACCACTGGTTTCTGGCCCCTGTGCTTTTTATGGGGTGGGGATGGAGATCAACATTTGAATCTTAATTTAAAAGCTACTGAAATACAGAGAAAACCCTATTTAGCATGCTGAAAACATGACTCCGAAAAGAAGATCTGTATGAGACAGATGTGCTGGCTTCACGCATGCCCAACTCCTCATTGTAAGAAACAATGTAGTCTATGGCTGTGCTACCCTGAACAAGCCCTATCCCGTCTGATCTTGGAAGCTAAGCAGGGTCAGGCCTGGGTAGTACTTGGATTGGAGACCACCTAGGAAAACCAGGTGCTTGGATTGGAGCACCTAGGAAAACCAGGCATAAAATTAAAACATTAAAAAATAAGAGATTGTAAACTGACAAGGTCCTTGCAATCTGTGAGGTCAACTAAGGGTTGCCTCGCCTAAAAAATAATAATAATAATAATAATAATAATAATAATAATAATAAAGAAGCAATGTAAAACATTCATTAGGTCAATCCCTTTTTATCAAGGCTTTCTACCTGCTGGGCCCCTTGGACTAACACACACACACACACACACACACACACACACACTAATGGGCATGGGCAAAATTATAGAATCCCTGTCTTCGAGTCAATTGTAAGCTAACAAGTAAATCCACCACCACAGTAAAAGTCTGCAGGGAGGAGTGAAGAAAAAGTTCACCAGAGATGTGACATTTGAGCAGACATGAACGGAAAAAGTGAAGAGATCTGTTATTTCAAGAATCATGCACTCTAAACAAAGACCAGACTGATCACTGAGAAACTGGAGTCATATCAGGTCTACCCAGTCTTAGAGATTTAAAAATGCCATGAGCTTGTTTATCATTTGATCAGATTTGGCTAATGAATTAATGATCATATCTATGGCTTAGAAATGGTGCCCTAACAGGCTGTTCGGCTCTAATTCTAATCACATGAAGGCTTAGGAGACTATGAGAGCTTCAGGCCAGCTAATAAAAGTCCCATGTGTTAACTATTTCATCCAATTTGTCATGAGTTTAGTCCTGGCACTATGCTGGAGGCAAGAAAATAAGAGTTGACTGGGCCATGAACGCACTATCTTGGTTTCATAAAAAAATAATAATAATAATGAGCAAATTTGCATAAGTTATACGAGCAACAGCATGGATGGTACCATGAGATAATGGCAGAAGAAATCCGAATTAGACTTAAATAAGATATATAAGCACTGAAAAGAGATCTCTGATATAGAAGCCTACTTTCATCATTAAAAAGTGTATAGATAGATAGATAGATAGATAGATAGATAGATAGATATCATATATATATATGATTTTATTATCATGGTTATGAATTTGGAATCCTGAGTTAAAATTTCAACTCTGTCATTTATTTGCTGTGAGGTCTTTGAAATTTTACATAACATTTCTAAGTCTTAATGTCCTCATTCATAAAATGGGAATGATTATAATGACTACCACATAGGATTGTTGTGTTAATTAAGTGAGATCATCCAAGTGGGTGCTTCGACAAAGGAAGCACTCAATATCCCAACATAAGTGACACTTAAAATGTGTGTGTGTGTGTGTGTGTGTGTGCGCGCGCGCGCGTGAGAGAGAGAGAGTTAGTGAATGACCAAGCTCAAGTTTATTCACTTTTGAAATCCAGTTATCCTTGGCTATTGTTGGTAAATTATAAAGTTTACCTTTATTTGTAACAGAGCAGTATGCCACATTATTTCTGATCCTCAAAAGTAAATGTTGAATCAATATAAAGAAGTAAAAAATGTAGTGTAGAATAGGGTTTGAATCAAATAATCTCTCTGTGCCACACACACACACTCACATAGAAAACCTCTGCTTTGCACATTGAAGATGTTTCACATTTTACTTAGTTCATGGCTCTATACTGCTGGGTAAATCAGAGGCACTAAAGAGTTTTACAGGTAAGGTAATGATGAAGGGAGCAATTTAAACCCCATTTCTGCTGCAGCTACCTCATGGAAGTTCTTTAATTGCATGTTTAATAAATTTATTAATACATTCTATAGTATATCTTTACTCCCACCCTCTAAAGAAACCATTTGCTGACTGTATTTAGAAAATGTGGGATGAAATTTCTTTTTCCTTTGCTTCCTCTACAGAAAGTGACTATTTGGGGGGGGGGGTTCACTCACTGCTGGCAAATGGCCATTTCCTGCCTCTAGACAGAAAGGCTTAAAAGAAGTTATATATATATAAAATATAGAAAAAAAAAAGTCAAAGCCTCTGTAGACATTCAATAACTTATAAAGAAAAAATGTGATGAGTTAGTGCGAATGAATCAGAAACATATATAAAATTTTGTAAAGAGAAAAAAATTCTAAGAAAAATGAACTTTGTAGATGTCACTGAACCCAGCGGGAAAACATATGAGATGATTAAACTTAATACATTCCTAAGTTGCCCTGTGCTTAGCTGAAGCATACTCAGGTCATTTGTAGCTCAATTTGGACTGTCAAACACACAGCCCATGCTCTAATTGTTTTCAGAGTAAAATTCCAGACAGAAGAAGATATTAAGGTGGTTAGGATTTTCAGCAATTTTAGTATAGCGGTTCATTTTCTAATCCTTAAAGAAAGTTAATTTTGTCAAGTGGCAGGAGATCCTGGAAACATTGTGGATAACATATATCTGTATACCCAGAGGCCAATCCACGGGTGGATCAATAAAGAATGAAACACCAATCAGAAAATCATCTCTTGAAGGCACAACTACATGGTGCCCTCATACCCGGGGAAAACTAATTTGCTTCATGTGACTGGGCACTTCATTCTCAAAAGGTCTTTCCGGAACCAATATAATTACACAAGATCCAAGAGATAAACCTGTTCACTTACTTTTACAATCTGATTATAATAATAACTCAAATAATAATTCAATTGTACATGTTGATGACTATTACTTATTAAATATATCTCATGCATAAAGGTATCTGAGCACATATCCAGAGACAATGATTACTATAAACAGGATATTGAAAATGTATCAAAGTACTTTCTAAAAGAGAGCAAAGGGCCCCAACTATGTGCAGGGTGCCACAGAAAGCTGACTAGCAACTCCCATGGATATTTCATGTGAGTTGAAATTACACATCATATTTAGACATGACCAAACTCATTTATTTGCCATCCCATGTCAAAAGGAATTATGGGACTGAAGAAACAAGTGCTCCTCAGTGGGAAGTCTGCGGTGGCCACTCTGGTACCTTCTAGACAACACACCCCACATGAGGTTCCTAATCCCTTGTTAGAAAGCCAGTTATATGCTGGTTGAGAGGGGGACTTACTCTCACAGTTCTCACTTAGCAGATGCTTTCCCACATTAGAGAGTAAATATGAGCTTGTACCTTGGCACGTTCTAGTTGGAAGAGATCCTTGAGAGTAAATAGTGTAATCATTCTCAACCACTAGCTGGAGAAATTTTCAAAATAGAGGCTGCTGTTCTTTCCTGATATTTTGATGTAGATTTAGGAGATATCTCAGTTATCTGATTTAATTATTTCCCAGATAATTTTCACCTTATTTTACTGATGAGAACAGTCCCCAGAATAGGCGTAACATCTCCCAGAATCCCCCTGATTCCCAGGCCAGTATGCCTTGGACCTACCCAGCTCACCTGGACCATTAGGGGAACTCTTCAGTATATAATAGGGCAGAAAAAACAGCCCAGAGCAAGGAAAAATCTGCTGGTTAAGCACAGTCAATGTTTATGTTGCAGAATAAATGTAGTTGAGTTATTCTTATGCTTATAAAGTCAGCGCATAAAGTTTCACACGGGTAAAATTATCCTTTAAGCTTTTTTAAAAAGGCCCTATGTCTGAAACTGACACATCTCAATAAATCCTAACAAGTCCATTTTTCCTCCAGCTTTAGGAGAGATCATTGGAGTGTTTTTAAGTTGTCATTGAGCAAGGATGACATTTTGGCTAATATTTAGGAGCACTGTTAGAGAAGCAACAACAGAACAAATCTATGTATTAGCATCACAGCAGTGCAGAAAGAAGCTAAGAAACATGAGAATTTTGACCAATTGGAAGAAGAATAAATTCATATATCTTACCTCATGCAAAGATTTATTTTGAAACTGATAAATTTCATCCTTTAAAATCTCACTCTCTCCTTATCCCTGTCTTTTTGTAAAGAGTGCCTATAACAGAGGCTATAGGTACAAGTAGCACCTCTCCTCCACTGAATAGAACTTACTCTGGTGCTCAGCAGGTCACATGCCACACATGCCAGGTGGTTGCACCCTTGCTGCAGAACCAAGTCTAAGATCAGCAGTTCAGGATCCACCTGAAGCTCTTACTTACTTGCCTGAGGGCTTCAAACTTGGGAACACTACATTATGAATAGGTTTTAGAAACATGGATTCAACATGGGTTTAAGGAACTGTAAATCTCCCAATAACCTTCTATTCCTGCTTCATATAAATGAATAATCTTTTCACTAAATGTTGAAGCTCCTTGGTGTAGAATAAAGTGACTAAAGCTTACTCAAGTTCCTGTATGATGGGACTTCTAAGGAGTCCTTGAATAGAAATAAAGAAAACTCAATCTGACAGAGAAGAGTATGTTAGCATATCCTTCTGTCACTGAGCTCACAATCCAGGTCCTTCAAACCAGCTTTTATCCATAATAGAACTGATGTTATATGTCCACAGGTCCACACTCTTGTGAAGTTTCTTCTAGTATGTTTCCTGTTGAAGAAATGATGGCTTCTTCAACAGACCTACCCATATTTCTTACCATAGTCAGTAGTCTGGTTTTTATAAAGGCCACCACTATGCTTAAATGTGTTAGAAGAAACAGTGAGATGGTTATGGCTTTGGCCACAACTTCCATATAAAACAGAGTCCTAGCTGAGAATATTTCCTCTCATAGGCAAATCATTCAATTCCACTAGAATGAGAAAGTACCTTTTTTGTTCTTCCCTGAGTTAAGCTGGATGGCAGTGGTAAGACTACTGATATTCCATTCAATCATAGCAGCACATGAGTCCTATTTAATCAATGTGAGGACAAGGCAAAGGGTTGTTTTCTTTCCTACCTAGGTAGAAGGAAGATGCATAGTTCCAGCTCATGAAAATGGCTACAGAACGTCCTTCAGTAGGACCTCTCAGTGTAATTTTTATCCCTGTGTCAGATGTAGATCTAACCACATGCTCAGAGTTTTATTTTCTATTTATAAAAATGTCACATCATTTGGATAATCAGCAGCTTGAATTTCATAAGGAGTTTTAAAGGTTGGCTATTTTGAAACCACCATATAATTCATATCATTTACAGAAAAGCAATATGGCAGCCTCTTCTCCTACACTAAATGGGTCAAGGTTGTTAATACTGACTCTAAAAATACACCCATATAAACATGGGATACCACCTTAAAGGCATCCAAACAGCATATGAAAATGTTTCTTTATCATTGGTATATTATCTGAAGAGCCTGAAGAAACAGAGAAAATAGATTTCTATTGGTCTGATTGTGCTATGATTACCTGGGCAAAGACACAACTGGCAGCGACAGTGGACAACATCAATAGCAATAAATTCTAGAGCTAGAAGAGACATAGCCTACCCTCCCCTTTTTGCAGAGGAGGAACCCAGAAAGATGAAGTTAATTGTCCAAGGTTAATGAGAAAATGGAAGAATCTTACTAGAACCTAAGTTTTCTGACTTTTAATCCAATGTTTTAATCTGTACACCAAGCTTCCTCTTTAAGATAATAATAGCTGGTGGTAAAGGGCAACATACCTCCTCACACCTAGCTCCCAGGAACCATAATGCCCATTTTGGTTGCATGGAAGAGGATTTAAGCTACTGTTATATCATGGCCTCATTGATATACTCCTGCAGACTTTGAAGTTGTCTCATAGTCTTATGGACTTAAAATTTATACTTTGCAAAGGGATCCACTTTCCTTCAAACACACCTATCTTACTTATCCTTGGCTTCTACCCATTATTGGCTTCCACTATTACATGTTTCTCACCTCCAGGTTACAGAGAAGAGGGAAGAGGAATCAGCCATCAGTATATAAACAATCTTTTGATTTACCCCATGCATGAAAATGAGGATTAAAAGACCAAATTTTTTAAAGAGCTATTACTCACTTTGCTATTGAGAATAGTACCTCTAAGTATTTTTTTCCAGCTTAATGTATATGAAGGACCGGGGACACACCCATAAAAAGCAGCAGTTCAACATAGCAGTTTTTTGAAAAGGGTAGAATGAACTATTCAAAACACATAGAGCACTTTCTTTTCTTTTTTTTTTCTTTCTTTTTTTTTTTTTTGTGGGAAGAAGCCCTTCAAATGATTTTCAACTTTCCATTTTCTTTAGTTGAGAATTATTAGCTTGAGCTGTTAAAATTAAAAATGAGAGGTTATAGAGGTTATACTATTTTGCTAAAATATACCATATTTTGCCTCAATTTGGTTCTTCACTCAAGCCAGCAGAATGGGCTCCATGACTCTGCCAACTGCCCAACAATCAGTGACATCTTCAGCAAAATATCCTTCTAAAGCAGACCACCCAGCCCCAAGATGGCAGGGGACATGCTGCTGGCAGCAATGTCTCTCAGCTTCACCACCAGAGTGAATCCTAATTTCCTTTCCTGACTCCAGTTTGCGAAACCATCCTAGGGAAAAACTATAATCAGCCTATTTTGGATTCCACATCTACAAATGTATTCTGAGTGCTAAGTTTGGGGAAGATGTTCAGTTTTGCACTATAATTTCCTTTTCTTTGAACTTTAACTACCATATCTGTAACATGAAAGAAAAAAAAAAACACTCCTACCTTGAAGAAAGGTCGTGAAAATGTAATAGCATGTGTTATAGAAGCATGTAATAGTATGTATCTCAAACACAAGCCATGAGACATACTAGGAGCCAGAAAAATCTTGTTTTCCCTTCTCCCTTTTGCTATTCCACATACCTACTCCACATATCCTAGTACTCTTTCTAGAATCCCCAGGCCTAGTAGCACATATATATGAATTTCCCATACCTATTTGAAGATAGGTTCATTCCCCCACCAAGACAGAGCATATTTTTAGGTTCTCTCTAGACTCCATTCTATTTATCTAGAATGGGGGCATAATGGACACTGTGCTGGGTGAAGGACAGCTGGCAGAGGAGGACATTTGTTGATTACGGGTCAGCACAGAAGTCAACAAAGCCACTCTACACCACTGTATGTTGGCATCACTAAAGCACCCTGGGGTCTTGATTATCCAGACGCCCCCTACTGGGAGAAGAAAAATCACTAGACTTTAAAGAGCTCTCCACACAGAGTAAGACTAGGGGAAAGGATGCCTAGGCTGCTTTACTTTAATGCCTAAAAGTGTCTCTGATTAAAGCCCTCCCTACCCTAAGCACATTGACTTACTAAATAAAGCAGTAAAATATATATTATCCTCCACCTATTGTGCTTCTTATGACAGGAATAAGGTTATAAAGTTTGATGGCAATAGCAAGGGGTTCTAATTTTTTGGATCCAAAACCTTGGGCATACCTGTTGTGAACAGGCATGTAGTGATAGAGAAGTAAGCGGATTTGCCTACTTAGCAAGCTCTAATGTGGGGCAGTATATGGTGACACCAAGCACTTGAACACTCCCACCAAGTTAAGGCAGAGGTTTCCTTGGAGCATGGCCCTCATTCTAACAGTGGAATTTATAATCATAAGATAAAAAGATAACACTCACTTCTGACCACCAGTGTAACTGTCTGTCACAAATCTCAAAAAAAAAAGAAAACATGAGAATAGGAAAGCATTGTATGTGTGAGTGAGTGTATATATAAAAGAGAGGGAGGGGGAAAAGGACGAGTGAGAAAAGAAGGTAGAGAGAAAGGGGGAGGAGGAAGAGTGGGAGAGAAGGAAGGAGGAGGGAGATGGGCAAAGACGGAAGATAGATGAAGAGAAAGAAAAAATATAAACTACAAGTCATCAGATTTCTTGAAGAAACAAAGGATCGTGGCATATGTATAAAGTCTGGGAATAATTTTCTTCAATTATGTCACAGCCTATGAGCATCATGGTTCCTACCTGAAGACCATGATTGGACTAGTCAAAGGATACATTTTTATAGCATCATATTAGAATGATGTTTATTATTACCATAACCACATTCCTACACAGAATATATTTTAAGGCAGAACTTATTTTTCCAAACACACGTATTTTAGCATTATGTTGCATCCCAAACTAAAGCTGGCATAGATACTCAAATGATGTTTGAGGACATAAAAATACATTCCCTGGGGAGAAACTAAGCATTTCATTTTCTCCTCCCATTTCTCTGAATGTGAACCACACCCCTGTTTTGTGTAAAACTAAAGAATGATGCATTATGTATGTTGCAATTCTGTAAAAATTTATCCACAGGAACTGAAATTTGGTGTGAAGGATACAATTTCCCCATCAGAAACATGGGTATCATTTTATGTATTGTTTAAACCCTTCTTTTAAGATCACAAATATCCTAAGACTTCTCATGTCAGTGACATAAAGCAGGCCCCGCAATGGTTAAAAAAAAAAAAAAGTGACAATGTTTAACACTGCATATGTTCAAAAACTCTGCCAAGAAGGGGAAAAAATACTCTTGGCACCAGAAGCTAAAGTGAGATGGTTCTTTTGTGATCTGTAATGAAGAAACCAGTGGCTCTGTCCCTCTCTGATCTTGTAAAACTAGCAGAATAGCATATGAACTTTCAGGAGGCTGAACCTACATTTCTTCAGTGGATTCCCAATTCTATTTTCTGGAGTATAAGAATCTGTCCACCTTTTCGATACTTTGTGGATTGTGTGTATAAATGTTGGAAGGCAGGGGAGAGTTACTGCTTCCACACTGTAGAAATCGATATCTTCACTTCTAAAGGACACCAATTATGAACTCAAAACCAATTTTGTTCTCTGGGTACCGTCAGTTGACCTTGAGGTCGAAACCACACTAGGTAGAGTCTGGGACCTTGGCTTGCAACAAGTTGCAGAGCCGGATATCTGTCTCAAGGCATACAGCATCTCGTGACGCCCTGCAACATCTGTAGGCACACACTTAAAGTGCGAAACGGCAATACCGCAGGTATCCTGTTTCCCTCAAGAAGGCACAGAGTAAACAATTTGAATGACAAGGAGATGATATTTAACATTTCGCATAATAATCTGCTAAAAGCATTGTTAGAAAAGATTATATATATGTTAGGCAAAGGCCCAAACGCTGCACGTATGAGAGAAAACCCCCACCTTTTTCCTACTATAGAAAAAAACTGATTTTGGTTTCAAAAATGCAGAGGTGGGGTTCCTCCCAGCCAATGACATCCAAGTCAAGCCAGAACTCACTAAGGTTCCTCAAAAATGAACCAACAGCTCCTCCATTGAATTGTTTCCACCCCAGAACAAGGATGTCCGCTTGTGGCAGAGTGGGTTGTCAGCAGGAGCAGGGAAACTAGAAAATTCCCATGGACTGATTGAATGGGAAACCATTCTGGGAAATGCCGTCCTCAAAGCTCTGCAGAGATGCAGCTTGGGGCCTGGTCTCAGGTAAATCATGGCCTCCCCTCTGATCTGCTGCACACAGCCACAGCTTTAATTAGAGCCTCCCAGAAGGCTATCCTTCTGCCCGTCTGTCTGCTGCTTTATAATAAGGAAAGGAAGGGGTTGTCCAGGTTTGTGTCATGCTGCAGCTGAGGCCCAAATAGTACTTTAGGGATTCTACATTTACAAGCACCCAGGAAACCACTGACCTTTCAGCTTGGAATCTTCCTCTTAGATCCCTCACTCTGAGATGAGTTCCCAGAAGACTTACTGTAACTGCTACATGTTGCAGTTCAGTGAAGTCACTGAACATGACCTCAGTAACAGTGAAATATCTCACAGTATCAGGCCATTTGTAGTTTTTAGAGAAAGACAACCTGTTCTTCTGTTTTCTATGGAGAACATCAAATACTATATACATTGCCCTAGAGACCAATAGTCAAGTGACATATGAGTCCTTGGGGTACAGAACAATAGAATAGGCACTATAAAAACATTTCTGAGGCTAACTTCCAGAAATGAACAGGGTGGCTCAGAGCTGTGCAGTGGGGAAAGCACTATTTCATGAAGAATGATATTTTTAGACTGCTTGGAAAGTGAGGAGTGCCCCAAACCGCAGATGACACCGCAGAGCAGCCAGCCCCGGTGGAGAGTCTGGGCCACACTTCTGCTGCTCATTTCCCTAACAGCCCCTCATTTTGCTCACTTGTCTCTGTAATAAAGTTTCTACTTGAGGAAAATGGGCACTTATGGAAAGGTTATTATGCCACATGCTGTCAATTTTTATAGCAAACTCTGATATTCTTTTCTTTTGATTTCTGAACTCAGAAGTTCTTAATTCTTAATTTAGCCAAAAATGCCAATGGGTAACCTTCATCCCCAGCCACCTCATGTTTGATCCCTGGGGCTCTCCGCCACATACCTCCTCTCTTCAGACATAATTTCCATTTCTTTGTATTTCTGTTCTGTGTTGTAAGATAATTCATCTCTCTGCTCTTCTCAGAGCAATAATTCAATTCTCAGTAGTGAATAATCTTTTTTTTGTTTTTCAATTTTTCAGTCAGGAGTCATTATAGTTTTTATGCTGGTAAGTCATTTTTGTGCCCCAATTACAACCTCCTGAGAATCCTCCTTCCTCTTTTCATTAAAGTCCTGTTCTACCTCTTCTACTGCAACCACTGCAGTCAGAGCCAACTATACTATTTGTTCAGCTGGGCTCCCTCTAGTCTTTGTGTCCCCTTAAATATGTGGTGACAATAGCATCCTCATAGTTTAGACTTTGAGCAAATGAAACAAGTGTATGGTGGATGACAGAAACATGATTTTCCTAGTACTGTTCACTGGTCTCAAGTGCTCCAGTCAGGCCTCTCTGGATGTGGAACTATCCAGCTACATAAGCTGGGGTTGATTTGCATAATGAAATAGCATTAAATAACTATTTTGGGGGGTGGGGTGGGGAGCAGTGAGTAGTTAACCCTTCCTGAGGGTTTGGAAATCAAAGAGTGAATAAATAGTGAAATGTGCAGGCTCTCTAATCACATGACATTATCAACTATTTATGGTCAAAAGTCATAAAGATGTGACCATTGAATCATAGTTAGCTGATTGAGGGAAATATGGTAACTAATAGAAGACTCAGATTACATAGATTCCCATATTTTTAAAGAGAATTTCAAGGGAACTGACCAGCTGAAAATCCCAGAAAATGCAACTTTGCCCAAAAAGCTCAACCTCAGCCTTGCCTCAATGGGTAGACACAGACATAATAGTGCCATGTTAAGCAGGTAAATGTGTAGGGAAGATAATGTGCAAAATATAAAGTAAATAACAAAACAAGGATATAAGAAAGGTTGAAAGAGAAGTTGAGAGAAGAATGAAAATGAATGACTGTGCTTCCTGTTGAATTTGTTTGCAATTTCAGTCACTCATGAGACCCTGCTTCAGTTCCAACCCTTGAATTTCAAAACATCTTTATATGATTTATATATACAATATACCTTCCTTTATATAAGTCAGCTTGAGGGTATTTCTATTTCTTATAACCAATCTTAAACTAAGACCCAAATCTAAATAAAGTTTATGGTAATTGATTAATTTTTTCATGTCTTTTGTTCTGACTCCTTTCCTGGCCTTCAGGCTCATATAGCCAACTTTCTATTCTGAACATATGAGAGGATTGCAATACCCTGTCCCCTGGGTACCTTGCTCTGGACAATAAAATGTGAAAGAAAGTTACATGCATTGTTTCTTTGTAGGAGCATTTAAGAGCTGTTATTCGATTGTCTATCTTTTCCTATAATGTGATAGATGATATTTCATATGGTAGAGTATTTGTCAGCCTGGGTTCCTGACTAAGCCAGAGCCCTCTGCAGGCTCAAAAAATAAAATAGTATTATAAAAAAAAAAAAAAGGCACTGACATTGGAAGTTATTTGTAACTGCAGCATAAACTAGCGTACTTAAAATAATCCCCCAATCATTTTGGCTCTATTGTCAAAATATATTCCAAACCTGATGCTGTTACCTCCTTTTCTACCATCACTGTATTCCAAAGAACCCTCATCTCTTGCCTGTATTTACTGCAGGAACCTCTCAATCAGTCTTCCCTTTTCTACTTTGACAAGTACGATCCCAAGTACGATCTCCAAGAAGCAACCAGACATTTTGTCATTTTGAAGGTAAATTTGATTATGTCACACCCTGCCCAAACCCTTAATAACTTCCCATTAGACTTTGAATAAAAATCAAAGGTATTCCATGAACTCTAACACTCCATGATGTGGTCCCTGTCTATTTGTTCAAATTTGTCTTCTACCATTCTTTATCTCTCTGCTCCAACTACACTGTCTCTCTTATCATTGCTTGCAAACAGTAAATTAATTCTCCCCTCAGGGTTTTTCTCTTATTGTTTCCTCTGTGTGGAATATTCTGTCTCAGGACTTCCGTGTGGCTTGGCTTGCTCCTTCCTATCACACAAATCTTTGTTTCAAAATTACATCCACAGATAGTCATCTCACAATAACTAACTGTCCAATTACCCAGTTTTACTTCATAAAGTACTCTTTGAACTATCCTATTTCTTTATTTGTTTATGTTTCTCTTTTCCTAGACTATGAACATCATAAGGAAAGAATTGTATTTTTCAGTGTTCTTATCTGTTATCTAGAAAAGTTTTTTGTGCTTAGTAGAGTTTGATAAATACTTCTAAAATGGGTGAATTAATGACTAAATAGCTTAAACAATCGAGATGTCAAAACAATACCGCAATGAAAAGACAACTGAATAAGAAGTAATATTTTTTCATAAATCCTTAACCTAGTTTGTTTTTTAACAGAGCAAAAAATAAATCAAAATATTGCTAGATAATAAATTTTTATAACTTTTATCCATGTCTTACCACTTAAAATTCTTTTGTTAAGTAAAATCTCATGTCCCAGTTAACTTGTTTAAATTAGCCAACACATACTGAAATGAGAAGACCTTTAAAAAAGAATTATAACAGGATACATTTAAAGTTGCAAGGGCAATAATTAAGTTGTGTTTTTCAATCCAAATTACCTAAAATTTCTAAAACGGACACAGGAATGAGCAAGAAAAGGATATAAAAGTGAAAAAACAGACTCAAAGACAAAGTAGGAGAGCAAGGATTAGAGCAAAAACCATTAAGTAGAAAATGCTAAACTAACAAACATTTATGGAAAATAACTTTCTGAATAGTTTTTAACTAGAGGTGATCCATAATAAGCTATAAGTGCAACCAACACATTTGCTCTTGATCATCACCTCTTTGATGTTTCATGTGGTTATGTGTACTTTCATCATATGCCAAGATAACATATGTGAATTTCCATCAGTGGTGATATTTATTGGATTATTACTATAGTGGAAACAATAGATTTGCACCAAAACACCAGCTCAGTTATCAACTTTACCCACGAAATACTCTACATTTTTAGAAAGCAGATGGTCTAGTAAGAAGCCTTTACTATGACCAAGAGATTTATGGAAGACACCAGCTTTCATAGGAATTAAACTTTTTTTTTTTCCTGGTCTCAAAAGCATTCCAAGGAAGAATGACCTTTAAAGTCAGGAGGATTGAGTCAGACAATGGTTCTGTGACTCTGAAGTCTTGAATATATCATTAAACTTTTTGATTCTAGACGAGGATAAGAATAATAATATCTATCCTAGATGTTTCATAAAATTGTCGTAAAAGTAATACATGCTAAAGACATTTTCAGATTTTTAAAAATTCTGCCTCTTTGAGGTTATTGAAATTATCCTCTAAATTAAAGCTTGGATATGTATACCTTTCAAAATAAGAGAACAAAAAAGAGCAAGCACCAAATGTTTCACCATTTGGTCTTAACTTCTATTTGACACTAACAATGTTTAATATTTCTGTTTAAGAATAAGCAAAAAATGACACTCCTGTTTCTTTAAACACACAAACGCACCAAGAGCTATCACTCAATAATAAACACCCATAGTCTATTTTCAAACTCAAACATTTTCAAATAATTTATTTCCTACCCAAGAAGAAAGCTAAATTTGTGGTCCATCACAAATGAAACAAAATTCTTCATAGCACTCATTTAAATATTTACAAAGAAAAACAAAATCAGAAAAAAATACACAAGATTGAGCATTGTGTAAAAATTATATGCTGTTATGTTACTTGCCAAACCTCTGAAATCTAAGCCTCCATAGTGTTTCTACTTGTTGTATTGTTTTGTTTACTTGAGCAAGTCTTCTATTCATTACTAAACATATCCAATTATTAAATAAGCAGAATAGGAGACATGATGAATACTCTGATGGAAGCATTTCGTTTCACGGAAAATATTGATTAACTATCGATTATCCAAGCCCAGTCCAATATCACACTCAGAATCACTTTATGGAAATGATTAGTTATAAAGTTTTTAAAAGTGGATTATACCAAAAATTTACTGTATACTAGGAATCCTCTGTCAATAAAGATAACTTAACTCTTTAAGGAAAATAGCACAAGAAGATCCCTTATTCTCAATGTTATTAAAATCTATACAGCCCTCTCTCTTACACACAAAGCCCATACTATCTAAAGATGTAAAAATGAGATCACAGCTAAATGAATCTATTTATTCACTTTGCCCATTTTCGTCACCAAAACCAATCAATATAATCTATTCAATTAATTACAAAAAGATAGTCAGTCACTCATGTGACCTGAATGAAGCATAGTCAGCTATGCTTTTGGCTAATGACTAGGTCTACTTGATAGGTATGGAATAAATTTATCTGCCTTTTTGAAATTTAGGATCAAATCACACCATCTTGAATGTTTGTTGATTGTGTTGTTCTCCCTACCTCATGGTGATTCTTGGTTAGCCATTCCTTAATGGTGCTGAGGGCAATAATTGCAGCAGGCTCATTAGGAAAACCTAAGTGAAGAGCAGAAAAAACAAATTTAAAAAAAATGATAAAGGCAATACAGAAGTTAGTCATGGTATGATACTGGATTTTTCTTATTTAAGCGGTATTCATTTCAACCAATCAATACTGAGAAAGGCAGACTTTAGTAAGGTATACACGTGTATGAAGCCTATGATCCTACAAATCAGGCATTAATTAAGGGGATTGGTCCTACACCAATCTAGAGTCTAAAAGCAATAAAGAATTTAATTGTCTCTTCAATTCTACAACAATATCAATTAAACACATATTAAATTTGCTTAATAGGCTTCAAACACTTTCTTATTTTCTCATAAGACGTGTTCAGATTAAGGTTTATAAACAACAACAACAAAAACTAGCTCAAAAAATTCATGTGGTTGACCCAGGGTCACAAGTCCAACAGTACTCCATCAATGAACTTGCACAAGACAGGGCAAGGAACAAGCCAAATAGCCATACATTGAAAGCTATTATCAGAATTCAAAGGAGGTAATGCCTGCTTCATTTAGGGCCATTGGAAATGATGTTTAAGATTTAAAAAAAAAAAAAAAAAAAAACATGAACTGACCTGATTTCATAGTATGGCTTTGGTTTTAGAAGGGCAGGAAGATTGATACACTTATACTCTGTCCCATTGAGCATGAGCACACATCACATTCTAAAATTCATCCAGAATGTCCCTTTAGCTCAGGGATCCCTAACCCCTTGGCCTCGGATTAGTACTGTTCTGTGGCCTGTTAGAAACCCGGCAGGCATGCAGCAGGAGATGAGCAGCCAGTAAGTGAATGAAGTATCATCTGTATTTGCAGCTGCTTCCCAGGGCTAACATCACCACCTCAGCTCGATCTCAGATCATCAGGCATTAGATTCTCATAGGAGCACTGTTTCTGGTGGCAAAGAGGTTGGGGATTGCTGCTTTAGCTTATATAAACTGAACACATTCCTGAACTTGCAGTATCATCAGACATTCTGCCAGTAGAAATAAAAGTATGTGAAGCAATAACCTTATAAGTTATAATTTATGGGGCAGAAAGAAGAGATGAGAGAAATTCTTCTATTGCAACTACTCTCTTCAAGCTCCCCTTTGGCTTCCTAATCACCAAATCCCATAGCCTTTCAATCAGTCTTCATCTTCTATGGTATTAGATGTGCTTGACTAGTTTTTCACATTTTAACATCTCTTCTCTCCTGGATTTCCATTTTTTATTGTTTTAACATGTATAATTCAGTGATTTTTAATATGTCCACAAAGTTGTACAACCATCC
This sequence comes from Eonycteris spelaea, assembly GCA_003508835.1. NCBI lineage: Eukaryota > Metazoa > Chordata > Mammalia > Chiroptera > Pteropodidae > Eonycteris > Eonycteris spelaea. Next base: position 4,404,902 of record PUFA01000057.1, on the reverse strand, counting down.
TCACTAATTCCATAATATTTTCATTATCCCCAAAGTACCCATCAATGGTCACTTCCCAATACGCCCTCTCCCACAGCCCCTGGCAACTATTAATCTACATTCTATCTCTATAGATTTGGGAATTATCCTCCTGAATTCTTCAGTGTTGCCTTCTTCTACATCTCCTCCTACCTATTTGACCTCCCCTGGCTCCTTTTTCTAAGATCACCTATTAAACATATGTAATTCTCAACATCCTAAACTCAGTTTCCTTCTTCCTCTACACTCTCTGCTTTACCCAGCTGCAGCATCATCCACCAACATGTCTAAGAGGATGTCTTCTAGTCAGAGAGGCTCCTGTGATATTGCCTGTTAAGATGCAAAAAGATATAAGTGTTGCTGAAATGAAGAGACAAGAGATTTAAAGACCTAGTTTTATTGGAGGGTAAATACATATTCCAGTAGTTTATACTAATGGTCTAAATCTCAATAGAGTTTCAGAGAAGATATGTGAGAGAGGGTTTTTTTGTCCTTATTTTCAAGAATAAATGTTGCTTTTCTGATTAAGTTTCTGCCTGCTTTGTTAAAGAGTGTGTTAGGAAAGGGAACAAAATAAAGTAGGGCCAAGTGCCACTCGAGCATTGTCATATGACAGAGAACCACTGTCATATGGAAAATATTTACAAGTTCTTGAAATTTTGTAAATTCATCTCTGACATTTGGGATTGTGAATTTGTTTTGAATTATTTCATCACATTCATTTTCCCTAAATGAAAGCTTCAAAATATAAAACTCTTCAATTTAGAAAATCCTGTTAATTTTTAATTAGCTAATTTGTTAGACAAATTATTATTGAACCAGAAGAGTATATATATACAGACACTTTTAAAGAATCCCGGTTCTCTAAAGCCCAAAGTCTGAAGGAGGAAATTGACAAGAGGTAACCATGATAGAACATGCCAAATGCATTTGGGATGCAGGGACACAGATGAAGAGAAGAACTAAAATAGAAAGGGGAGACTTTCTAGGAAATAGCAGAATGTTTGGGGAAGGAAACTATAAAGTGGGAGCAGAGGAGACATTGTCCTCAGAAGTAATCTATGAGCAACAAGAAATGGAAAAGGTAAAGAAAAGTGAAGGGGTACTAAAGCAAGAAGAGTATGTGTGGGCTGAAAAGAAAAAAAGGAAGTCAGGATGGGCATATGTGGTTAGGGGTTAACCACAGGAAGCTTTTTCAATTTATTTCTCCTCTGAGTTTAACATCTACATTTGTAATCACCTTGATGTGCTCCAGAACCAGAAATGTAACATGTATTCATCTGTGAAACGAACCACTTCCTGAATTTCTGGTTTATGCTTATGGCTTTACCTCTCTACTTGTCATTATAATATTTGCCTGTTCTCCCTGCTGGTAACTGAGTCCTAAAGTCATTGTTCCTCTGAAATTTGTTTCCTATGGGATTTCACTCAAGATCTGATCAGCCCTCACCCAGACAACGGCAGTCAACTTACAATTGCCCTCTTTTGGTCTTCTCCTCTTCTCCAATCTATCTAGCATACCAAATCCAGGTAATTCTCCCTGAAGTATAGTTACCACGACCTTACACAAAATGATGGTGGCCTTTGTTGACTCTCTAACTCCTACAGAGTGAACTTTCTCTTGGCATTTTACACTCCCAAGGGGCCTTTCTAGACTTGTGTCTCAGTTTTTCTTATTTATTCTCTTCCCCTAAAAATTCTTCTCCAACTTTTTAATATATTTAAGAAGTACTTAAATTATAAAATTATAGGGCTATATAAAGCTAATAAATACTGTAATTGCACTCAGTTGAAATGGCCATAAGCATTAACCTTTAGAAGACGTAATTCCCCACAGAGAAATTATACAAGTTCTTTATAGAACCATAGCAACTATGGTCAGTCCTCAATTATTTGTGACCTTTTGGTCACTTTCCCACTTTTATGAAAACCCTGGCACTGAGTTATGGTTTTCCTAACCTCAAGGCTTGTCATAACCCCTGGGTTATTTCAGCATCCAAGAAGATGACCCACCCAACACCTGGCCTGCCAGTTCCTTGACCTGGTTATTTTTAATAACAACCTCCACGTCACCTCCGCGACAGATTTTATCCTGTATCTGGATGTAATATTTCCATTCCGAAAAAACTAATTGAACCAGTCCTCTCTCAAAAACTGCTCTCTCTTTCATTTGTTTGTTCAGCTACTTCACAAGGAACGTCCTTTTCAAAGATTTGAAGCCTACTCTGTCCTTAAAAACTTCCCAAATTAATGCTAATATGTCCTTCCTGAACAGTCTGGCTCTTTCCTATCATTCTAGGCTCATCCTGTTCTGTATCACTCTTTGCCTTCTCAACTCCAGCTATACCAATCTTCCTACTGTCCTTTGAATGTGGCATATCTCCTCTTGCCTTCCTGCCATAGACTTTGTTCATGATTTTTCCTCTTCCTAAAATGCCATTCCTCTCCTCTTTTCCTAGCTTATTTTAACTTTTATTTTCTTCTGTTCAGGCATCATTTCTCCAGGAATGGCTTCTCTGACACTGACAACTCTCTATTTTGGGTTTTCATAACACCATGTACTTGTCTTTCACAGAATTCATCGTAGTTGCAATTTTACATTTATTTATGCAAATATTTGATTAATAATATTAATAAAATGAAAGTACTATGGGAACAGATACTACATCTATTTTTGCTTATCATTGTATCCCTAAAACATTGCTGGCACATAGGAGATGCTTGATAAAATATGTGTTGAAGGAATAAATAGGTTGTGGACTTGTGAATCTTTGTATTGACAACAGAAAAGGCTAAGTGCTGGGAGAACAAGTTTGTTTAGCCCTAGAGTAAGGGGAGAGAGAAGGGATTCTGAGAAGATGTCCAAACAGAATGATATATCTACATGGTCTTATTTCATCTCTAAGGGAAAACTATTGAGAAGATGCATAAAATAAAACATAGTTTCTGGTTGGAAGACCTGCTGTACATAATTAAAAGGGGAAAGAAACATCAAGACAGACATCACTAAAAATGCACCTGCTCTCAGTGTGTATATTCACATATATAAGATAAAGTACGTTTGGAGTAAACAGCAACAGCACAATCCTTTGTCTGCTTAACTACAAGACCACAAGGGTTACAAGTAAGACCAATAAATAGAGGACAGATTTTTTTCCAAAGGATGAGCTCCCAATAACAGTGAAGCCTGCCTCTGGAAGTCACACCATATTCTGGTTACCAGAGGACTTTGTTCACAAAAGCAGAATGGCCACCCAGAGGGAAGGCAGCAGACAATATTTAGATAAATTACTGAATAAGATGACAGAAAATCTCTTCCAAGTATGAGGGTCAATGAGGCTTTAAAAACCATTAATATTTAGGGCCAGGCATGCAGGTAGTTGTGTGTGTATGCGTGCGTGTGTGTGTGTGTACACCAAGATGTGCATAGAATCTGTGCTTCTGCTGGCATTCCAAAGCTTAGTTCCTTATTCATTAGGATGGATGATTAAAATTAACTTTTGTTGTAAATATTAAAGTTTACTTAAACAGGTTTAAATGCTTTTTTTATTTTTATTTACTTTCATATTTAAATTATTTGTTAAAATTTTACATATATACATACACATGTAACCATTACCAAAATCAAAGTATAAAACATTTCCAACACCCCAGAAAGCTGCCTATTCCTGGTCAATATCTACCCCCTGAAGGAACTGCTCTTCTCTCCTCTATTACCACAGGTTAGTTTTGTCTGCTTTATACTTTATATACATGGACATACAATGTGCACATTTTTGTATATATTTTGTTCAACATTATGCCCTCCAGATTTATCCATGAAGTTACATATAGCAGAAGCTCATTCATTTTCATTGTAGCATTGAATTTCATCTTATGACTATTCCACAGATTACTTAACCATTCTAGTATTGATAGACAATTGGGTTAGTTCCAGTCTGGAGCTATTATGAAAAAAGCCGCCATGAACATTCTCATACATGCCATTTGATAGCAATAAGCACTTGTTTTTGTTGAGTATAGACCCAGGAGTTGGAGCTACTAGACCATAAGCTATGCAGCTATTTAATTCTGGTAGATTCTGCCAAGGTTTTCCAAAGCAGCTGTACCAATTTATACTCCTACCAAAAGTACATGAAAGTTTAAAATGATGTACTTATCAATTTAGTTAGTTAACATTTCATGATGTACTTACTAATTCTATTTTCTTGACCACATTTAATGTCATTAAAGATAGCTTTAGGCTAATCAATACCTTTTATAGCTAGAAGCTCAGATGCATTTTATGACTTGTTGGTTTTCTCCTACACATCAGTGAGTACTTAAGCAAAGAGAGAACAAATTTAGTCAACAGATATCAAAATAATTAAAATGAAAGAGGGAAAAACTAAAACAGCAAGTTGAGTTTGCAATGGTTTTCATAGATAGTATACCAAATAACTCATTAAACATTTTCTTTTCACTCAGTTATTAAGTAGATATTTATTTTTTTAACCAAATTGTAGGAAGATACAGCAATGAAAGACTCATTGCAAGTTTTACCTAGCCACTGAACTATATGTCTGTTGGAGTTGTTGAAAACCTGGAATGTTTTCAACACAATTAGAGTGAATCTGGTTTGACCTTGCCATAAACAATATTCCTCTCTAGGTTGCATTTTTTTCTTTCGCTATTGTTGATAATTTCCTAATACCTTTAACTTTGTTCAGAGGCTTCCATGTAGAAACTAATGTTGTTCTCCTGAAATAAAACTCAGACATATTCTACTGAAAATCTAGGCTATCCTACTAAAATAAGGGTAAATATAACTAACTATGGCCATAAAACTGCTCTTTTATGGAGGCAGAAGCAATTGATCAGCTTTTATTTTAAACTTAAAACGAGAATCTGCTTGTAGCTATAGATTACCATATCATAGAGAGGCAAATGGTAATGACTTAAGTCAATTATTTTAAAGAAGTTCTCACTATAAGTAAGCTATGCTTTAAAATGATAACCCCATCTACCATTTACAGTCTAACAGGGTCTCCCTCTCTTGTATTTCCCCCCAATATTCCCTTCCAGTCCAGTTGCCAAGAGTCACCTTTGCTTTAACTGTGGATATCTTTCTAGCAGTTGTAGAAAGAAAATAATTTGGAGATCAAGGAATAGCTCACAAATGTAAAAACTATTATTTATGCAATGAATTATTTTATTTTCAGCTTCATGATTGCTTCTGTAGTGGTTTTAACCTCAGAGTGTGTTTAGTCCATATACTTACACCACCCCTCAGGGGACTTGTCCCAAAGCTGTGATAAAATACTAGCCATTTTACGGAACCATAAGTTCCCATGAGCTTTGAAAGTCATTGCTATACTAACTGGCCATACTAACTGGCCCTCATAGTGATTATAAGCACCAAATTGATACTGAATTGCTAGAAATATCCAGAAGTTAGAACCAATAGCTTTAAAAAATCAAACTTTTTAAAATTCTGCACAAATTCACATCCACTTTTGAGCCCTCCCTCCCCATCAAGTCTTTAATGATGAAGCTTGCTGTTGCTTTTTGTTTTGATTTACACACAATCTCAAGTAAAATGAAAATATTATGCAGTTACTAAACATGAGATTTTCAACATTGATAAAAATTTCTGTCCTAATTGAGAGGGAAATATGACTGGATTTATTGAAGTGTTAACATCAGTAGAACTAGGTGAAAGGGCATAGTGGAGGCTGTGGTGAGCATGGGGGCCTGAGAAAATACAGGGCAATGAATTAATTTTTTTTTTTTTTTGTCTCAAAATGTCTTTTTTTCAATCCCTTCCCCAGGCCTTCTTCCATTCCACGAAAGCAAGTCTGATAGCATGATGAAATCAAATTACTTGAGAGAAATGATCTGAAGGAGCCTCACCGTTAAGCAATTGCTAGAGCAGCCACTCAGACAATTCTGGCTAAAGGCTGAGTTTCACAAAAGATAAAACAGGTGAAGTAATAAGAGTGACACTGGCCCTTGTTACTGCAGTGAGCGCAGCAGCAGAATGCTAAAAAGGGTATCACTGGTTTCCCTCAGGACAGCAAAGGGGCAACACAGAAGCAAGAGGGAGACGTCCACAGCCTGTTGTTAAGATGGTGGAGTCTTAGCTGTTGTTTAAAAGGACAAGACAGTTTTCGTTATATTCATATATACACATAATATGACATATTATTAAGTGAATAAACTGTAGCAGATGCTGACAATGCCCTACACATGTCCCCTTGCCATGTGCCATTCTTGCGCACTGGCTTACCTTACAAGCTCCAGCACTTGAGGCCTTTTAACTGAAGGCTCCCTCTGGCATCCAGCGCTCACTCAGTCTTCATGTGGGTCAGGTCCAAAGTGTCACGAGCATTCTTCAACCCAAGACTAAGGAGCGATGATAGATAAATGTCCCCACTCACTCACCTCTCGGGCGGGGTGACACTGAAGTGCAGCCTGTACTCAGTTACCCAGAGATGTCCATGGGGATACCCTTCGGCTGTCCACAGCAGCAAACCACTCAATAATAGTCTGTTGGTTTTCTTTATCTGTCTCTTATCCCTGCTTCCTTTCTTGAAATCATCTCCCAAATTGACTACTTTCACCCAAACCCTTGCCTCTGAATCTGCTTTTGGGAGAAGTCAAACTATGACAGCAATCAACATATGTTTGTGAATTTCAGAAAAAATAATATATCATGTCTTATCTTGATAGCATGCTTTCTGTAAACTTTTCTCGTCGTAATTTCTGGAATGTAAACAGTAGGCATATGTTTTATAGACCACTTAATGACATGGAAGGAAGCTCACTGACTGTCAGCATAGAATCACAATATTTTACTTTGGGGGACTATAGGTTATATAGGCTAGGCTCACACTGGCATGAAACCTGTCCTCATGAAACAGAAATCTTGAAACAGTAGTAAATTATTATTGTTGTTGTTGCTGTTGCTGTTGCTGCTGGCACAGCTGTTGTTAACATTTTTGAGTAATTATTATGTGCAAATCACTTTATTTAGCATTTACATGTATTATCTTATTAAATCTTCACAAGCCAACAAAAAGAAGGGAGAAGAATAACGAAAACGAGTGACTTGTAAACGGGCAGTTACTTTAGTGTATTGAAGGAGGGGTTGATCAAAGAGGATTAATTTGGATTTATATGAAATACTGCTGAGAAGCTAATCAAAGTACAGTGTGACTGTGTTATGCAAGCTTTAGTAAACTCAGTATCGCTCACTAATATGGTTTGGTCATGCATCTGCTTGAAGAGGAAGCAGTGATACTGCATGTTGCCATGGGTGGGCATGGGGAAGGAGCCTCAGCTGTCCTTAGGAGCCCTGCTACCTCTGGCTTCCATGTAAAAGAGCCCAAGCCCTCAAAGTTCCCTTCCAGATGTATATATAATCTTTCCCATTTTATAGCAAAGAACAAATGATCCTCAGAGAACTCAAGCAAGGGGCAAGGCCAGTATCCAAGATGGAACATATCGTAACTCCTCTCCTTCAGAGACTCCAGTCCCTGTGTAACGGTGTTTCAAACTCCAAAGAGAGGAAATCACACTGGAGGCCCTGTGGTCTGAAAGCTTGTTTCATAGAGCTGAGTACAGTGCCTCCTGCATGAGCCACACCCAACAGACCTGGGGCAACTGATATTATGCCCACTTTCTAAGGTGGCAGCACCAGCTTGCCATTTAATGTCTTCATTGCAGAGTATACGTGGGACCTAAGGAGTCCCTTGGAATGTAGAAAACCTTTTTTTTCTGATGGTACAATTATAGTAGACCCTCTTATCCAAGAGAGGTACATTCCAAGACTTCCAGTGGATGCCTAAAACTGCAGATCGTACTGAACCCTATAAATACTATGTATTTTTTCCTATACGTTCACACCTATGATAAAGTTTAATTTATAAATTAGGCACAATGAGAAATTAAGAAATTAACAACAATAATAATGAAATGGAACAATTATAATATATTGTAATAAAAGGTTATGTGAATGTGGTCTCTCTCTCTGTTGTCCCAAATCTCTAGAATTTTCCATTTAATATTTTCAGACCACAGTTAACTGGATAACTGTGAAAAGCAAAACCACAGATGAGGGGGACTACTGTATACCACACATAGGTACATCGCTGTGGACACAAATGGAACCTGTAAATTTGAAGCTCACTGGTTCACAACAGAACTTCTGTGACATCATATCTTTCTCCATCGTCCTGCCTTATCCCTTACTTTATGTTATTCAACTTCTCACTGATTATTCTGGCAGGACCTCTGGGATTAGTCATAATATAAAAAGAGAGAAGGGAAATTCTGTACCGTCCTTTTAATCATTTTAATCTCTTCACACCCATTCTTTCATTTCACTTGCCATTATGTGTGCCATAGCAAATGATACCCCATAAATTCTACTATATTCAGTTACTTTGGCTTTCTCTTATTTAAAAAAAAAAATTGTGAAACGTGAAGCTTTCCTTTCAAGTTTTTTCTCCTCTGCTTGGCAAAGCAGGTGTGAATGAACAGCATTTTTATGGGACACGAGGTTACAATCTTTGCAAGCTTCATCAGCTTCTCAAACTATAAGCTCCAGCGTCTGTTTCTGAGAGTATTTTTAAAATCATCTTTTGCCTAAGCAATTATAATAATTACCTGAGAAATACCTCGTGAAACAAATTCTAACAAGATGTTCCTATTACCCTTGAATAAGTCTCTTGAGCAAAAAGATGAAAGATTTCACAGAATCATTTGGAATAGAATTTTTTCTACGATTCTTCTTTAAAAGAAGATTTTTTTCCCCCTGCAGGGGCAAACAAGGGAATTCATTGAGGACATCATATTTGAATAGAAAAAAATTTATATTGGGATCTACTGAGAGATGGAAATGCAGTTTCTACTTTCTGAAATGTTGGCATTCTGTTGTACATGGACCTGATAGCCAGTGATCTTCCTAAACATAAAGGATATCATGTCCTGTCCATGCTGGGAGACCCCAGTGGCTTCCTCTACATTTATTACCAAAGTCCGAACTTATTTTGGTTTGCCGAGCACTTTACTGTTCTCATCACAATCTGAAATGATATTGGTTCCATGTGTTCAGTCACCCTGAATCTACTCCACTGAAATACAAGCTCCATAAGGCGGAGTCCTTGTCTGTCTTACTTACCTTTCCACCTTCGGTACTCAAAGCAAATAGGTGTTCAATAAAGTGTCATGTCATATTTGGGAACATGTGAAATATCTGGCTACTCCAGTGTCCTCATCATCCTGTGGTGATTTTATACCAACTAAGGCTTAGGAAAATCAACCCTCTCTCTGGAGGGACAGAAACAAACTTATTCTGTGCTTCTCACTGGTGCCTGCCAGCCAAGACTTCCCATGCATGTAACTGATCTTGGCAGAACCTAAAGGCATAGCCTAGGAGAATGAGAGCTAGGTTCCCTTGGCATAAGTCTGATAAACATCTCTTGGGCTTCTGTCACCATCAAGCAAGGACAGAGCACAAGGCCTCTTTCAGGAACACATCAGCATAGAAGGTCTCTTAGCTTCAACTGTCACTGACTTGCAGGCATTGAATCACTTATTTCCCAAGAAGCTTTTATGCGCCCACCTGCAAGATTTTCCTAAAGAAGCCACACTGAACTTTGTCATTATATCTCCCAGTAGTGCTAATCCTGACCACCATAATATGGAAGAAAATGAGTTATTGGCTTTTACTCTTCAATAATTTGTCAAGTTCCCTGAAGGCCTGAGTTTGTAAGCTTACTCTCATAATTCTAGGAATTCCTCTGAGAAGCTTCTCAGTGACCAGTTCCTCTATGATGAACACTCAGAGGGAAGATTCTCTCTTCTTCACATTTGAAATGTTAAGACAACCTTGACTACCACACACTATATTCTGAGGTCTGTCTGAACTAGTCTGTTGATTTAAGCATCTGGAGTTTTCCTAAACCAGTCGGAGACAACTTGGCTCTGTCTTTACAGACTTTATAATGACAGCCACTCCTTTGCTGACTGAGAGAGATTAATTCAATCTTAGGGGCTAAGACTAATAAAAAATAACACATTATTTAATATAATTTTTTATGATAAAAATATAGCATTTGATATAATTAATGCCCACTGGAGAATATTATCCTAAAAATCATTTTCAAAGACATTTCAAAAGATATCAAGTGAAAAGACCTAAAAAGTTTCATGTTGAGATAGAGGACATAGTTTCAAGTTTGATGTGAACAGTATCCCCACCTTTAGACAGACTGCTGTGTCTCTTTTTGAAATTTTAATCTCTGAGTATGCTGGATCAAATATATGTCCCAAATATTTCACTCCTCTTTGCCACACCTGTTGCTATCTGACTTTGCAGAGCATATCCCTATGGGTGAAGTGCATTTTCCTGCCTCACTAATGAGTTTGACCATGTGACTTGCTTTGGTCAAGGGAATATGATCAGATCTGAGGTTTTAAAATCACTTGCTGGCATAAAGAGAATGCCCCTGGTAGCCACTGCCTTTTCAGACAGGAACCTTAAATGAGACAGGTGGAGCAGACGTAGCCCCAGGAGAAACCTGGGATCTAGGCTGGACATGCCAAGTTCAGCCTCAATCACTTAAACCACCTGGATCAGTCAAGCCAATCTACAGAACCATGAACAAGGGAATAAATGCTATTTGCTGCCAGCCACTGAATTTCTGAGGTTGTTTGCAATGCAGAAAAATCTGACTGATACATTGAGTGAGAACTGATAGTGAACATATGCTTTTCTGAAGCCCCACTGGGGATGCACAGCACTCGGGAGTGTTTTTATCCTTATCTAAGTCTATAACATCTTTGAAATAATGGTTTCACCTATTCACTGTCTGTCTGGGGATAAAAATATTATATACTTAATTCTGCATGCTAGTTTGAGGAATTCAGAGAGGCATGGGAATTACTGTAAGTGAACCCCTGAAATAAGGAAAAGAGAAGTTTTGAAGTCAGACCTACCAGACGTTGCATCCTCCCCTGACAACTGCAATCTCTGAGAGCACAGAGTGCTTCTATTCCTGAGTCCACGCCTGCCGCATATGGAGGAGGTTACCTTCTCTTTGTGAAGATTATACTATGTAAGTCACATACTTTTTGATCCTCACAGTTCTTGTTTAGGCCCCTTCTTCTAGAGAGTATATTTTGAACAACACGAGTTTGAACTGCACAAGTTCATGGATACCCGTTGTTCTCAATAAATGCAGTCGGCCCTTCTAACAGCAGCTTTTGCATCTATCTGCAGATTCGACCAATCACCCGCCTTATGGAAAATGGTATTTTCACTTTCCCAGCTGCGTTTGTGAATTCTCAACTACAGATCAAAAATACTGTTTCAAACAGTAGTTAGTTGACGGGGGATGCGAAGGGCTGACTGTAGTTAAGTTTTGGGGGAGTAAAAAATATATGTGAATTTTTGGTGCCCTTAACTGCCATGTGTTTTGGGGTCTATTGTATTTACCTTATTTACCTAAAAATGTGAGGAAGATGAAGATGTAAGGAAAGCCTAAAGGAAGGAGAGTGCTATTCAACACGTGTGGCCCAGAAATCCAGCTGGATGCTCCAGGCTCTTGGCCATGCCCAGAGTAGCAACCTCAAGGATGTGTGCTCACTTGTCCTAGACCAAGTATGGTCTCACCGTTTCCCTGAGAACTTAAAAGTAGATTTACATTACCTATTTTTTCACAGAATCCCTTCCTGAGACTAGAAAATATAATTTTTGGTAAAAGAAACAGGTAGGAAATGAGCAGGTGTTCACAAAACAACCTAATTTACAGCTAAACCTTGGAATGAATTGCACCATACTTGTTATAGTCTAAAGTATCAACCTCTAAAAGAAGGTTTTTGGTTAGACTCCCCAAACTGCCACACTCTAGATTTTACAACATCCTAATAATATTTTTTAAAGAATGTAAAATAAATTTTGAGTGGCCTGAATAACTGACTGATTTATTGCATATATGATTTTTACTATTCTTTCTAGAACATCTTTTTCGCTTTGGTTTTTGGATTTCTAAATTTTACCCAAGCATAGATACTACTCCTGAGAAGGCCTAGAAAGATGTAATTGGAAGTGATGCATGTACCATTACCCTCAGTGAGACAGAACCTGGCTCATTCCTCTTAACCACAGAGAAGCACTTGGGGGTAGTCAGTGTTTGAGAAATGAAAGAAGAATGAAGAGACCAAAGAAGCCACATAATTGCAAAGCAGGAAAGCTACATTTAAAATGCAAATTTCCCACAATGCTCATCGTTGTTAGTCTTGATAATGAATGACAGTATTTCTCAATCCATGAGCACTAGACTAAGTTTGTGGTGGAATAACGAAATCCTAGAAGGGCATATTTCTCATCGAAAATCAATTTGTTCTCCTGCTGAGCTGTAGTAAGCAGGTACAAGATATGAAGTTGTAATGCACCATGAAAACCTGCTGGGCTGGAAAAAGTTTAGGATGTGATTTTAGTGGAAACAAATATCCATTTAAACAAATGCTAAAGATTTATTTTGATGAATCTGTTTAGGAAGTTAAAAGTTTATGTACACTCAAAGATATTCTTAAGAGAAAAAGTAGATTTTTGCACAGTATTTCACTTATATAACACCTGGCACTTTTCTTCTTAAAAGTAGAATGGCATTCTGGCACATAAGTTATCACTCCCTCCTAAAAATGAAAAGCTGAACAAACTGAAAAAAAAAAAACTTTTTAGATCCATCAGGGAAGTTAGGTCACAAAGCACCTGCTGTCCCTCCAAACTGGAGAGACAGACAGGTGAATACAGAGATTCACAACTTATTGGAGAAGAAAACCCTGAGCAGAAACCTCCACAGGAACCAGTACCAGGGTAGGAAAACTTAAAGCTATAATTGAGAAACTGTTGGAGCTTAGAACAGATAAGTCAGAGTTAAAAATTTCACGGTGGCCTACACTTAGGGTGGCCCCAAACATGTTTTATATCAAGGAGCTCAACCAGGTTCTCACAGTGAATATAGAAAAAACTCCCTTCATGCTACCTGCAGGAGGAGGGGAGACAGAACTATTTTGAAAGATGCCACTCTGTTCTTAATAAGGCCGGCTTTCTGAAGAAACTACTTTACTGAGCCTAACCTTCTAGGGTTTCATCAGAGCCCAACCCACCTAGGTAGCAGAAGGGTAGTACTCTACCCCAGCCAGCTGTAGCCATCCACACTGGGGAAGGGAAATGCCCAACTCCATCCCACTCAGTCATCCTATCGCACCTACAAGGAGAGAGACGGAAACTAAGAAGCACTCTTGTGACAAAGTTCAGAGGCACAGACTCACTAAAAAACTGAGACCTAATGATAGGACTACAGAATTCTTCCCTCCATCCACAATTTACCAGCACATTACTAAGGGCTTTACTGCCATTTCATTCACCCAGTACATCATGTCCAGCAATGAAGAAAAAAGTATAAAGCATACTAAAAGGCAAAAGAAAAAACGTAGCTTGAAGAGGCAGAGCAAACATCAGAACCAGACTCAGATATCGTAGACATTTCGAAATGATTAAAATGCTAAGGATTCTAATGAATAAAGTACATGGCATACAAGAACAGATGGGCAATATAAGCTGAGAGACAGAAATTCTAATAAAGAATCAGGAAAAAAAATGCAAAAGATCAAAAATATTGTCACAGAAATGAAAAATACCTTTGATAGGCTTATTACTAGAGTAGATATAGCTGAAGAAAGACTCTAAACTTGAGAACATAGAAACTTTGAAAGCCAATAGAAACTTTTAAAAATGAAAAAAAGCAAAGAGAAAAATACTGAAAAAAAGGAACAAAATATCCAAGAACTGTTGGACAACTACAAAAGGTCTAACATATGAATAATAGGAATACTAGAAGGAAAAGAGAGAAAGGAACAGAAAAAATATTTGAAAGAATTATGACTGAGAATTTCCCCCAGTTTAATGTCAGACACCAACCACAGATCCAGGAAGCTTAGAAAACATTGGGCAGGACAAATATAAGTACAAAACAAACTAACAAAAAACTATACCTAGGCATATCACATTCTAACTGCAGAAAATGAAAAATAGAGAAAAATGCTTGAAAGAAGTCAAATTAAAAAAAAAAAACACCTTACATATAGAAAAGCAAAGATAAGAATTACACCTGATTTCTCCTCAGGAACCATGCAAGCAAGAAGAGAGGCAAATGAAATATTTAAAGTGTTGAGAGAACTAAACAACCAGAAAAAAAATGCAATATTATCCTTCACAGTTAAGGAAAAATAAAGATTTACTCAGAAAGAATAATTGAGGGTGATAGATATGTTCTACATCTCGATTGGGGAATTGATTACATAGATATACATTTATTCAAATATTCCCTCCTGACTCAGGAGAAGCTTGAAAAAAATTCCTTCCAAAGGGTTCGATGGGACACAGGTATCTAGGCTGACTGCCCTTATGAATGCCTAGCGCTCATCTAAGGCACATGGACAACTGAAATTTTTGATAAGAGGACACCTACTTCTCTGATCTGTCTGCAGCAGAGATGAGGGTGATAATTATTTTCAAAATATGTATTGTTTTTATAATCTTAAAAGAGAAAAAAGTAAAGATGAAGCAAGAAAAAATTCCCTTGCTGATAGGATTATGGGGAGTACAGAAATGAGAAAAACCAGTGGAGGAGCCACAATACTGATGGAGGGAGACTGTCCATCAACATTGCAGTCTTCCCAAGAGGGTAGGCAGGTCGAAGCAGGAGATGAGTGACCTCTTCCCTTGGGGAACAGAGTGAAGCAGCCCAATGTTCATAATTTACCCCTCAGCAGCCTGAGAAACAACAGATCAAGATCCAAGACAATAGCCATTTTGCCGTATTTCTTAAGCTTCAGGACGCCCCTCTATGTGGGATTTTGATTATACCATAATGATTAGCAGAAAGCCATGGAAACTTAAAGAACTTGGAGGTTTCTCTTTTGGTATAAGAAGGAATAAGGAACTGTGGAGATCATGGCCTTCTCCTCAGCCAGGCAGAGCAACAGAGAAAGCCTAGAATAGAATGGGTGGTGAGTGGTATTTCTTAGAGAAAAGAGAGGGAGATGATGGAATACTCCATGTGGCCTGAATTAAAGAAGAAAATGAAAGATCGTATGTGTGCATTACAATTCATCCTTTGCTCATCTCTCCACCCTCCCTTCCACCATCAAAAGAAAAAAATGCATAAAACCCCTCAAAGCCCTATTCCTATTGGGATACCTTTTTTAGACAACATCATTGCCTAGAACATTATTTTAAACATTTTACAGTCATCAAAGAAGCCATTCTATAAAGAGATGTCTAGAGAAAAGAAAAAAGAAAGAAAGAAGAAATTCAAGACATCACAATGGTTTGGCGGTCACTGATTTAATTTACTTCTCAAGGTCAGAAGTTAGCCCCTTTCAGAATTTATTTCTGCCTGGTAACCTTCTCTCATCATCCCAGTCAATTTCAACACCCATATAACTTGTTTTTACCCAATTTAAACTGCATTCATGTGTATACTGCCTAGTAAATATTAGGTTTTTAAAAGGTTTCATTTTCTATAAAGTAGCTGTACGAGAACCTGAGAGTAGCTTTCTCTGCCTTTCTAGAACCATAGTACTTATACAGTGTGCTTCCTTTAGTTAATACTGAGCTTAAACAGTACCATTCATAGCTCAGATTCTCTTTCTAGTATGAACGTGTGTATACATAAATATGTAAAAGTACAATATATTATATATAAATATAAAATAAATATACCATACATGTCATATATACTAGACTATAAACACAATATGACATTGTGTTTATACTCCATCTTAGCTTTATCCAGACTGAAAGAACCTTGGTAGGCCTCTGCCTCATGTTTAAGAAACACAAGTCGTGCGTCCACTTCTGGAATGGTAGATACTGCAGCAAGGTACTCAGACATCAACCAGATCAGTTACTATAAACACAGATCCTATCTGTGCAAATACAGAATGGCATGCACATTTGAGCCCAAACCATAATTTTATATAAGATGTCATCTTATGTTTTTGTTTCTCTCACAAATAAAATTTTGAGTAGCATGCCAGTGTCAACGTAAAGCATTTTATAATTAAATATTAAACACATAGCTTCCTTACTTGCAAAGAATGCTATGATTAGGTCAAGCAAAGTGTAACTGTCATTGTCCTAGCAGGAAACACAATTTCCTCAGGTAGTTTAAATACAGAGATTTGATGATGGGACCACTTATAGAATTGTGCCATGGTTACAAGATAACTAGAGTGCTCAGAGACTAATAGCAGAGGAAAGCAGTCAATACTCTAGGGCAAGGTGTTGAAACAGTATTAGCACAGCCCAGCAAAAGATAATTGGAGCCATGAAAAAGAGGCTTTCCACTCTTCTTCATGGAAGGGCCCAGCCACTGCCAGAAACATGGTGCCAAGTGGGAGGTGGGGAGGATAGGAGGGTTGGGGGTTAGGGGGATGAAGGGTGGAGAGATGGGGGCAGGTAGGAAATGTCTCAATCACTTCCTCCCATCTTTCTATCTTGCAGGTAACAGAGACCCACCTCTCTGCCCTCAGTCAAACTGAAACAGAGACTAGGAAGCAGAAAGCTCAAGTAGCCTTGCACAGAGCAGGACAGGGAAGGGAGGAGAAAGGGAGCAGGCAGACAGCATCATCAATGGACAGGGGAATTATGCTGTTATAAAATATAAAAGTTAACTCTCTAGGTATCATTTACACAGTGTTAAAAATTGTAGACATAGCTTTAAAGATATGAGAGCACATAGAAATGGCACAGAATCCCAACCTTTGTCAGGGAGGCAGCCAGTATTGGTTAAAAGTGACTGTAGTTGTAAGCTACAGGTCCAAGAACTCAAGTGAAGAGGTGGAAATTGGTGTATCCCAGCTCATGCCAACATCTCCCTAAGTTTAAGGGGTTTATCCAGCAATAAGGCAGCAAGCTGGTTTCTAATAGAATTGAATTGGTCTATTCTTTTTTTTTTTTTTTACTTCAACCTCACCTGTTTCACAAGCTTATCATTCACTCTTCATAAATATGTACTACCTATAAATTTCCTTGAGGTCTGTGACAATCAGGACCTTTATATAATTAGCAAAATTCTGGATCCATCAGAGCTTAATCACATTCTAATCTACATTAAATCTCCTTCAGACCCTGAAGATTCTTCTATAAGAGCAATTAATTTTAACAACATATTTTATGTTTATTGTTTATTATTTTCAAATATTTCAGCCACAAAATGTTTTTAAAACATATTTCATGTTTTATTGTGTATATATGTTTATATATATATATATAAATATAACATATATATATAAAGAAATTATATAATACCTTAAGGTGATTTTGACAGTGGGTGTCAATGAATTTAGTCAAACACCATTCGAGGGCATCATACATTTGCCTGGCACATTTAAAATAGAATCAGCAGCCAGTGTGGAAAAATAAAGACCATTTTCCAGGTTTACTTTTAAAAAATGAGTCACTCAGCTTTTATTTTAATATGTTCTGAAAGCTAATGTACCTGGCAGGGCTAGAAGTATAGTCAGAATACACAACACATTTCCAAACAGCAGCACAGCACTTGCTAAAGTTCATTGCTAAATAATAATAATAATAATAATAATAATAATAATAATAATAATAATAATAATTCTAGGGTAAAAAGAAAATCTGTTATTTAACAAGTAACCCAAAAAGCCAGGTTCAGGTAAGATACCTAGCAATGTGAAGACCATGCCTGTGGTCATCTCATTGTCCTTTCTAAGCCCTTGTTAAGAGAAAACTGTCTCTCAGGTGTCAGAAAAGATTTATGAGTATTAATCTGATTTTTCTGTTAGGACCGGGGATCCTGGCACTTTCACAAAGGAAGTCTTTAGTATTTTACTGATAGGCTCAATTTTCTGTCAGAAGCATGGAATGACTGTTTGACATCAGTTCTACCTGCGATGTTTTTTTTTTTTTTTTCATATTGATTTATCTGCTAATCTTGACTAGGAAGGCTTAGATTGCAAATAGGTCATGCAACAGGAGAGAGCCATTTTGCTTAGTGACAACTTATATTTGTGATTGGCAGCCACCTTGCACTCATACTGTCTGGGATCTAAAATATCTCTTGAATTCGTTTCCAGAAATAGCAACTTCCCCTTCTCTGCACGGTCTTCATTTAGAAATTAGAGAAAATATTGCTGTAAAATAGCCAACTTTCTTATTTACTATGACATTCACAAGCTGTCACACTCTGTCACCCACTCCATCAGGAAGTGTTTTTCTTAGATGCCAGGCATGGTGCTAGGGCCTCCGGTGAATGCAAAAGAATTTCTAGCCTCAGAGAACTTGATACAGGAGGAATCTCATGTGTGCACACACACACGCATGAACACACACACATGCACTGTGGCAGGTAATGTTAGTGCTCCATTTACATTCTCTTGGTCCACCCTACATGTCACTTGCATCTTCAGTGTACAGTCACAAACAAGTCTATGACTTCTATTTCATATACCTCTGTCTCTCTGACTGAGAGCTCTCTCTGGCCCCTGGAGCATGCAGGAAGTGCTTAACTTGAGAAAGTCAGAAGTTAATAAAAAGTTAGTGCCTCTAGGGACAATCCTTACCCAATAAATGATGGGAGTCAGTGAAAAAATACCTTAGTTTCTTTGACCCTCAGTGGCACAATTATGAAAAATGATCCATATGGTGTTTCAAAAGGTCCCTGTATTGGTTTCCTACACTACTGTAACAAATTACCACAAGCCTAGTGAGTCTAAAAAACACACAAATTTGTCATTTTATAGTTCTTGAGGTCAAATGTCCAAAATAAATTTCACTGAACTACGGTCAAGGGTTGGCAGGCTCACATTGCTTCCTGAGGTTCTAGGATGATTCCATTTTCTTGCTATCTCCAGTTTCCAGAGGCTACCCACATTGCTTGGCTCCTGATCCTTTCTTCACATCCCTGTAACATCTGCTTTCATTGTCACAGCTCCTTCCCTCCCTCTGCTTCTGTTTTCATATTGACTCCTGTAACTAGCTCTTCTGCCTTCTTCTTTTTATAAGGACCCTTGTGATTATCTGGCCTCATCTGGATAATTGACCCATCTCAATATCCTTAACATGATTGACATCTGTAAAGTCCTTTTGCCATAATAAAAGTCAGTATATTTGAAGTTTCTAATGATTAGTATAAGGGCCTCTTTGTGGGGCCATAGTTCAGCCTACCACAGTCTCCAGTGAAAATGAACCCCACTTTCTCATAGCAGCAAGCCATTCTTTAACATACCTGTTATTGGCTTTTCCCTCCTCCTGTCTCACTTTCTTATCTACAACCAGCGTTTGTTAAATTACTTCTAAAATTTCTTTATCCAAATCCTTATTTCAAATTAAAAACTTGCTCATGGCCATCAAGTTATTTTATAATAAAAGAGGTGTCTAGTGGCAGAATCTAATAAATAAACAAAAGGAACTAAAGTGCCACAGACATTCAGACAGGGCACAATCAGAGAATTCCAATATGTGACACAGAAAAGTAAGGACTTAAGTTAGACTTCAAAGAATGTGCATATTGTTCATAACCTAATGAGTACTTTGGGATGTCTCTTCCTTTTTTCTTAAAATACATGTATCATAGCCAGTTTCTCACCAACCAATAGAAATACTGTCATCTTAAAATCAAGCACTGACAAAACTCTTTAAAGTTTCTGAGGTGTATGATATGGAGTTTTTTAATACCTGAAGACATAAATCTTAGCTGCAGGACTCCAAAACTGAAGAAATACTTTGTAGGGAAATCTTGCTGATTTTCCTTCTCTGCTACCAAAGTAGTATGCAACAATCCAATGTAATTAATACGTATGAGGGATCAAACACAGCTAAACACAACACTACTAGCTTAGGGAGATACCAAAACAAAAATGTGACTATACTATGCTCAAGGAATTTACAGACTTACAGGGGAAGCAAAACAACACAGTTTTCAAAATGGAATAAAATACTGTTGTTGTTGTTTTCCTTTTTAAAGAAAGGCCAATTACCAATATTTTGATGCCACAGAAGATGATACAATGTGGAAAGAAAAAATGATTATTGACTCTGAGCACCACAGTGATTCAGAAGATTTAAACTTTGATGAGAAGCTTGAGAAATACTGTGATTCATTTAGTTCATTTTTATTTTCCTTTTGTGTGTGCAAAAGAGTGATATATCATAAAATTCAGTGTCTAAAATAAATCCAAAAGTACTGTCTTGAGTATAAAATATAAATTGTAAAGGCTAATAAGACATACCACAGTTGAATGTTTCTAAAATTACAGGGGCATCTTATAACTGATAGAATTTTTTTATTCAATAAAATATGGCATTGTGAAGTGCCAAATCAGTCCAAAATCTAGGTATATCATACCTTTATTGCAATTCTATAATGGATGTATTTGGCCACCAACATTTTGTTTGACTATCAAGACAATTACATGAATTTAATGGGAGAATACAAGTGGCTCCCTTCCTACTTCCTTCATTTTTTATTCTCCTATGATTCCTCTCTTGCAACTTATTTCATTTATAGGAGGCAATAAAGACCATTTTCTTATCTCTTATACGATTTTAGAGGATGTGCAGAGGCTGAAAAGATAGATATAGAACATCAGGATTAAAGGTTTTCTGCAGCAAGAGTCCTCAGCAGATTCATTGTCTGCCTCCAGCAGCCGCCCTGAGCTAATCTCCTAGGGTTACACAGTTATCTGAATAAGTTCCACCCTGAACTCTTTACAAGTCACATCACAGGCTGCTACAAACAGGGTGAGGGCTTCCCTTTGGCATTCTGGTGTCATGTGGCCAGGACCTCTCCCACCAGCAAGATGTGTGACTGCCCAGAGCAGCTAATGCAAAGTGGAGAGGTTTACTAAGGGATCATATTTACAGCAGCAAATGCTGAAAAATGCAGGTTTTTCCTTTCTATAAGATGCATTAAACTTTTTCCCATCGGAATGAAGATTTCCTGAGCATATGCATGCAGTTCTCTTGGAAAAGAATTTGTCCCCATATTTTGTTCCTCTTCAAAAGAAAGCTTGCTCTATCATTAGTCTCAGAAAAAGAAAAATCACCTGATTCATCTCTTATTAAAAGTAAGAGAGGTGATTATGTACCTGAGAGACAGGGGCGCATGCTACTGTGGTAATGAGAAAAGACACGCTGCCTCCTGGTACAACAGTGGTTGTCATGGGGTGTTGGGCAGATACATGCCTGCCCCTGGCAGGGCCTCCATGCAAGGTTACACTGAGCCAAGCGGTGATTAGAACTGAAATCCAGTCTGGGTCAACTGCCAACACCTGTGCTCAGGTTCAATTACCTCTCCACTCTCCCCTGCGAGAAGGGACTATTTTTTCTTGTACAAAAGCGCCTAAACTGCCAAGCCCTAAAGAGGAATTTTCATTCAAAAGGCTAAACAGCTACCTGTTCTGCTTCTGTAGCTATACTTGCTGCATGGGCTATACTCAGAATTGACTAAAGACTCACCTTCCCTTTGCTTGTTCTAAGCAACAAATTTAACTGTTTGTACTCCTCCCCTGCTTTGTAGCACTTTGTAACTGCCGGTAGCCCATAGCAACTACCTTCCTTGTAAGAGTGATGTAACTACCTGCAACCATAGCAACTCCTGCTGCTTTGAAACTCCACCCACCCCCTGCCCGAGTTCAAATTAC
Source organism: Eonycteris spelaea (assembly GCA_003508835.1). Lineage (NCBI taxonomy): Eukaryota > Metazoa > Chordata > Mammalia > Chiroptera > Pteropodidae > Eonycteris > Eonycteris spelaea. The sequence goes on along the minus strand of PUFA01000057.1, from coordinate 4,383,152 downwards.
CCAATCAAGCCATGCCAAAAAGGTCTAAAGGAATGTCGCAAGTGAGCTCTAGGCCCAGATCTTCAGGGCACTAGCTCCTCTGAGTCCATCAGCGTAATAAACCTGAGTTCTCCAACTCTCCGAATGCTGCTTGGTTTCTTGTCAGTCTGATTTTGGATCTTTTCCGCAACAGCCCTACACCTACAGGAATGTCTCTGTTTAGAAAAGGTTGCCTTTTCTAACTTGTACCAAGTCATTTTGTAGGCAGGTGTCCGAGAACTAGGGGAGGTTTTGTTTGTTTGTTTTTAACCTGTACCACCGTGAGAAGCTGCCAGTTACTGCTATTAGTAGTATGCTAGGCAAATGGAAGTAGGAAAAAGAACTGAGAATCAGTGAAATACCTCCATTGTAGAAAAAAGAATGCTTCATTCTAGTCCCTCTTGCCCACAGTACCCCAATCTGAACATTGAGGGTGGCTTGGGAGGGTAGCTGGTATGTTAAGACTGACTCATTAAGTAAAATTTTTAATTTCCTTAAGGAATAGTAAAAACAAACCAACACAAAATAAGCAAGTAACAACAAACCTAGAATGAGTAAATAGAAATACAACCAGGAATGCTAAAGCATAAAATCAACCATGAAGTTGTTAGTTATAAAAATTTATAATGAATGTTAATATTAATAGCTAATATATATTATGCTCTCACTATGTGCTAGTCACTGTGTTGAGCTTTTATTGCCTTATTTCATTTAAGTTCTCCCAATAACATTATTCCAGATTAAATAGGTTTAATTTTTGTACCCATTTTTTAAGGAAGTAAACTGAAGTTCACAATGGCATAAACTTCCCTGAACTCACTAATATATGCTTGAGCCAGGAATCAGATCTAGGACCTCCAAAGTGTGACTTCAGAACTCCAAAGTCACACTTTGTAGCATACAGACATATTTCCATTGTAGAAAACAAAAGAAAATATCACAAAATAATTTTGTGTCCTTTAACTGATAGAAAATGGAATATTAACTTTTGAAGAGCATGCTACTTTAAAAAAAAACATGCAAATATAATCAAACTCAAGTGGATATTATTTGTGAAGCAAAAGCACACTCTAAGTAGAGAAAGGAAGAAAGTTAAGAAAGTTTTAAAAGCTGTACGTGTTTATATCAGCAGAGTTTGATAGCTGAGGCAATTGACAAAGTCACTGTAGCACAACCAATAGCTTTTATTTTTGAAAATGCATGCAAAGGCAGAATTCGCTCAAGCTTGGGAAACAGTATATGTAATGTTCAAATCAGAAAACAGGACCAAGGATTACTGCGGTCACTACAAACAGTTAAATGCAATTTTAGAATGCTGGTTTCTATTGTCTTCAGGCAAAAGTCACTCTCTGGGAGTTGATAAATGAGTCATACTTTCACCCATTCTAATTTTAGTATTCCTTGGCTCCTGATAGACAGATTATAAAACTGATGGAATAAACTGACAACAGGTGTATGCCTCCTATAATTCCAGCCCTTTCATTGTGTAATTATTTCTTGAATGCCTACTCTATGCTCTAGCTTGGATTCTCTAGCATCTCATATTCTACCTAGAGAGATTTTTTATTCAATAATTATCTACCGAATAGCAACTCCGGGGCAAATATAAAGTTAGAGGCTATGTCATACATTGTTTCTCATCCTCCCAATACACTTTTGGGCCAAACCTTATTATTCTAGTTATTTAGATGAACCAAGATAGAGCCAGAGAAATTAAATAACTAGCATAAGGCTACACAGCTGGTAAGTGATCAAGCTAGGTCAACCTAGGCAGACTGGACTCAAAAGTCCACATTCTTGCTATTCTATTATGAGGAAGAGACAACAAACTAGAGGTATGAGAAGATGTAGAAATTTACGGGCAGAGAAATATCCTTACCAGATTAGGGTTGTAAGGCAAAGAAAATAGAATCAAGGAAATTTCCTGGAACACATGTATCAATGGTAAACTGCAGAAATAGTAGAATTTAATTAAGAAATAGGGACTAAGTTTCTGCAGAGGTGAGGTGAGCAAAGGCACACAGAACTAAAAAATCTAAGGCATAAACCTCTCTGCAGAAAATTTAGTTATAAGAAAGAAGATTAAAAACATAAGGCATAAAGGCAGTTTTTAAAAGCAGGTATTGAAATAATTGAAATTAAAATAAACTTGATTGTTAGCAGGAGGGAGGAATATATAAGGAGAAAAAAAGACTAGAAAATAGTTAGAAATTAATTATATCTGGGAATAAGGGAAAAGAAATAGTTATAAGTAACTAAGGATTTAAGTTTTGGATAATGGTGTTGTCATTAATGGAAGAAAATTAAAAGAGAAAGATAAAAGGAAAACAAGATGATGGATTTAATCTTAGAAAAAAAAAATAATTTAAAGCCAGTGGAACACCCAGAAGATGTTCAAAGTGAGCTCATTAAAAAAGTCAAAGTTAGAGCAAGGTATGGTCCAGTCTGTTAAGCCTGCAATTAAGTAAGACTATAAGGGAAGAGCAAAGAGAGACAAAGATAGAAATGGAAGAAGAGAAGCTGGTAAAAAGTAGGCAGAGAGGCGAAAAGAGAAAGAAGAATATAAAGTAAGAAAAGCCAAGGGAAAACCTGTTTCAAAAAGGAAGGGATGGTCAAAGCACCAATAACTGCAGAAAAATTAAGAATAAGGATAAAGACTGTGACTCAGCTCAACTCCTTGGAGGTTACTGGTATGTATTTTGGGAGAGTTCAGTAATGGACAAGTGAGGAGAAAGAAGTCAGAATGGGTTTGGTGTCATTGATGGGGAGATGGTAACAGCAATAAATGTAGTCACTCCATTCAAAGAGTTTGGTAGGAAAGGCAAAAGATAAGCTTATTCAGGATATTAAAGTCAAGTGGAGTTTTTTGTTTTTGCTTTTGTTTGTAATGGGAACACCCATATTTGTTTGATGTAGAGGGAAAAGATTCGGTTTGAAAGAAGACTGAAAAGATCTGAAGGTGGGGGAGAACTGACGGATCAACAATCTGCAAAGAGAAGCAGAAGACTGAAGCTGATGACACATGCAGAGGAGATACCTGTAAGGAAGTATTGGGGGTGATTCTTTTTTATATTCAAGAAAGGAGAAGAGAATGGATGAAGATACAGAAGATGATTAAGTGAAGGAGAAGAAGAATTCATAATAAGGCCTCATTTATCTCATTTCAGAAAGAAATAAAGTAATCGCAAGAGTAGTTCTGGCAAGAGGTCATGTCAGGAATGGAAGTTAGGAGAGAAGAAAGTGAAAACCCACAGGTATAGGAGTCAAACAAATATGAAACAAACTTTTTCAAGTTCTATGTAAAGTAGGTACCTTAGCCTCAGAGTTATCATATGAAAAAATAGAAAGAACATTACCTACCAAGCTAAGACTTACAGGTGTAATGACATAAAACACTTAGCACAATGGTTGGCATCTTCCCCACCTACTACTTCCTCAAGTGGAGCAGGGACTATTGGGACAGGATGCAGCAAAGGATGAAGCACATGACTGATTAGAGAAGAGCCAGAGGACTACTGGTAAGTGGTAAGTGCCCCGTTGAAAAGCAACAGGGAGAACATGCGGTAAAACAGCTATGGCCAGTGTGTCATCTTTACCGAGTGAATCATGAAAACCTTGGGGGAGAACTGGAAATAAGTGAACAGCAATTTTCCCATAAGGTTGAGGACTAAGAGATCAACAAAGGAGAGGGTGGGGGGGGTGGGGAGAGAGAGAGAGAGAGAGGAGGGAGAGAGAGAGAGAGAGAGAGAGAGAGAGAGAGAGAGAGAGAGAGAGAAGGAGGAGGGAGGGAGGAGAGAGAGAAGAGGAAAGGAAAGGAAAGGAAAAAGGAAAGGAAAGGAAAGGAAAGGAAAGGAAAGGAAAGGAAAGGAAAGAAAGAAAAGAAAAGAAAAGAAAAGAAAAGAAAAGAAAAGAAAAGAAAAGAAAAGAAAAGAAAGAAAAGGAAAGAAAAGAAAAGGGGGAAGGTGCACATATAAGACCTTTATTGATATGACCAATCATGGAGTCCAAGATGGATGAGGGCGTTGAATAAGAACTTGATAGATCCAGAAACTAGGGATAACTTGGGTTACCAGAAAGTATGCCAGGGAACAGTGCATCACCAGAAGCCACAAACAGAGAGGCAAGAAAGAGTACAACCAGTAGAAATGAGAGAATGCAAGAGATAATGATTGTGAGGTTACAGTCAGAGAGGAGAGTTTAAGTGTTCAAAACCAGAGCAACGCAGAAGTGCTAGTTAATGCCAAGGTCCAGGATAGCGGCTCAAATAGGAGTAGAGAAAGACAAGAACTCTTACATCAGGGTGTGGCATCCCCAGAAACGATGGCAGAAATGACAGCAGAGGAGAAGATGCCAGGATTCTTACTCTGAATGACACACTGAGGACACTGGAAGAGAGCCCTGGACTGTAACAGATGGAACCAAGAAGCATGGGAAGGGAGAGAGCCGAGTGGGGTGGATATAGGCAGAGATGGGATTGGTGGTGTCACTGCAGGACATGGAAGTGGCCCTACAAAGTGAGGGCTGCCCCAACTCCTCCTGCACGCTCCACTAGTTGCAGAGAGATGAGGCATAAAGGAATGGCACCCCCCCCCGCCCAACACACACACACACACACACACACACACACACACACACACACACACACACAGTGGGAGTTAGGAGATGGTATCTCCAGGGAAAAGCTAGGTTTCAGTTTTATAGTGAGTGAAGTGAAAGGAGCATCAAGTAAAAGGCCGAGAAGAGATATGTATTCAGAATGGCACACAAACAGACGTACTTCTTAGAAATGTTAAATAACTGGAGGGTTGTCAAGCTGGCATACGTTATTTTTGACTAATTTCTCCATGAGGCACAGAGCAAATTGCTCAATTTATCTGAGCCTCTGGAAAGTGAAGATAATAAACTGACCTAATATATTTGTTTTGAGGATTTAAGAAGTTGGAAAAGAAAGCCTTACGAATAGGACCCGGCACAGATCAGTGTTTGATACATCATTGTTAGGAGTAATGTTGTGACGAGGTACTCACAGCCATTTGTATAAATCATCTTTTTCTCTTCTCTTTGCTGCATTTTTCAGCCCAAATGTGCCACTTTGTCCTTTGAAAGTACTCGTTGGATTGTTCTTTACATTCCCATTGGCATCACCCAAGCCCGAGACCCCACTCTCCTAAAAGTAGACTCCTGCAGCAGTGACCCAGCTGGTCTATCTATCTCCAGGGCTCTCCTCCTTCCCAGATTCCAGCCCATTCTGTCCCCAGCTGCCAGGCAACCATCTGCCTGAGGACTCACACTGGGGTCCTGCTTCCCACTCACAACTATAACTCCGTCTTCTTCATGGCCCTCCATAGCCTGGTTTTTCTCTCAATTTCCACTTGTATTTCATAACTTCCCAGTGTATACTTTCACGTCAGACATATCCCAGGCCTCCACTTGTACTCTTTTTGTTCCAACCTCCATGTCTTCCCTTGTGCTATTCCACCATCTTCCTTCCTTTCCATGAATGGGTTCTGCCTCTCATTTTCAATCACTCCAGTTCCCACCTCCTTCACTCAGCCCATCTCTGACTATGCTAACTATCAAATTTTAACATCAATTCTTTTCTCATACATATTGCATGTCTTCTGGCCAGCAGTAATATCTTTTTGTTTCTTGCATCAGGACTGTCTTACTTTTCATTCTTTTTTTTATCTCCCACAGAATGTATGCCAGTGTTAAATGCATAACTGTCAATTAATAGTGTAAGCAATTGGCTTTAGGGTTCATTTATTTAGTTCCAGAATATTCTTCTATATTCTATAGATCTCTGTGAAATATAATGTACTAGCTAGAGATGTTGGTCAAAAATACCTCACCTACCTTTGGAAGCCTTTTAAAGTATCGGAATTCCACAATTATGGGTTTATTACCTGGATCTTAAATACTCTTCTTCTAGTATTTTAAGAAAGTTAAAATGTTCCACAGAATGTGAATAGAATGTGTCCCAAAGGGACAATGTCTTATTCCATTACCAGGTGACCCCTTGCATGGAAATCAAGATGGCTGACATGGAGGAAGACTAAGACAGACAGCTAAAAGCAAAGCATTATGGCTTTTTTATACATATACCTAAGGAGAAAGATACACCTGAGGAGAAAGAACACAAGAAAAGGAGACAAGTAAAAAATAAATAAATAAGAAGGCACAAAAATATAAGGAGCCAAAGTTTATGGAATTCACTATTTTGAACAAATACGGCACCTCCATCACCAGGTGACATTCTGAGGTCTCCCTGCTCTGTGACTGACTGTATATAGCCACTAAGCTTCTTTTATCAGGTCTATACACTGCCTTTTTTTTTAGAGCCAAATTGCTTTTCATAGATCATGCCATCATACATCCTAAGTAATTTGAAGCAAGGTTCAAGGCACTAGTCAACTGTGAGATCATCAGAGCGCTTGAAATGGAATGACACCAGGTTATTGGTTTCATTTGCAGTTAAGCTGCCAACAAGGTTAAACACCAATTTCTTCCCACTGATTTAAATCAATAGTTTTCTATCTCTCTCTCCTTTTAATTGAATGAAAGGATGGAGAAAATATCTTCTTAACATATTCAATATTTCTTTAGCACAGGTACTTTCTAAGGGGTTCCTATATCCAATTTTGTAAGCTGATGTGGATCCTGCATTTATATTCAGATTTTGGTTATTACTCCTTATTCAAATTCAGCGTAGTGGCAGAAGTATTTATTAACTACAAAAAGCATTTAGTCTCTAGTGGAAGAAAAACATAAAATGAAAAGGTTTATTCAAATAGTAAACGACGGAGAAACTGGTTTTTGCTTTCTGATATACAGCCACTTAAATGGCATTTGAGTAGATGCTTGTAAATCAGTTTGCCATTTCTAAACATTTCTTGAATAGTGGTAGCATGAGATCTCAACATCACAGAAACATCTAATACAATAGTAAGAACTTTTTACAAATTAGTACACATGCAGCTTTTCTCAGAGGATTCTTTTCATTTACCACTATACACTCAGGAAGGAGCAGAGTGCCTTGCACTTGATGAGGAAATAAATATTTGTAGGACAAATTAACAAAAACAAAATTCTGCCTCCTGCAATTTTGACCATGGTTACACCAATTTGAATCAATAAATGTCTAATTTATTATTTGGCTACACAGTTCATTTATACCTCCACGCACATTCCTAAAAGACCATACCTTGGCTAGTCCCTTCACAACAAAATAGAAAAGAAAGGGGATTTGGAATAAGAGCCAATGAATTAGCTTCTCTGTACCCCCAGTTTTCTCATCTGTAAAACAGGGATAATAGCATTGCCCTTGGAGAGATAATAATGATTAACTGAGATAACATATGCAACATATCTTTCTCTGAGTGGCTCTCCCAGAAGCCGACCTTGAGACAGGGGTGTGAGAGCAAGACATTTATTTAGAGAGCAATCTCAGAAACACTGTTAGGGACATGGGAAATGAGAAAAGGAAGAAAAAGAAACTGATGAAGTGTGGTTATCAAGCCAGGTATCACTGTGGGCAATTGGAGAACTTTGGGAAATGATGTAGAACATGAACTTCAGAGTTATCTCGTCTGAGGGGCAAAGGAAGTGGGGTATGTGTCCACCAAGTCCCATCACTAATGGATTGCAGGTGGCTGGTGTGTGTGTAGGGGCAGGGAGGGGTTGGGTGTTGATTTCTTGGCATTCTGGCCTGCCCTGGTCTTTAGCAGAGCAGGTTTCAGAAGTCAGAGGATGCCTGAGGAGAAAGATGCAGTTTCCAGTGAGTGGATGTCAGGCTGTCTGCATGGACACAATGAATGTTGAGAGAAGGGACATAGGCAGGGCAGCGACAGCGTCTGTTACAGTGCCTAACCGTGTTCCTGGCATCCAGTATATGTGCAATAAATAAGTAGCTAAAAATTAATATCACATCTGTAAGGACTTGCTGGGCCTCTAAGAAATGCTCTTCAGAAATAAAAAAAAAAAAATCTTAATTTCAATTTTCATAGGTTCCAGGGAGACCTTAGAGTCTTCAAGAGCTTGTCCAGTCTAGCCATTAAATAAATTAATTATCAGGACCAAAACAGTTTTGGATGGCTGCTTACAGAGTATCAAATGTTAGAAAATGAGCTTAAATAAATAAAAGCCATTTTTTGTTTATCGTATAATCTTTTTTTTTCTTCTTAGTATTTCTCCAAGCCTTTGCTTTTTACAGTTTTCACAGTAAGCATGTCCAAGAAAAAATTACTTTGTGATTCTTATGACCCAGAAGTAACATGGAGGGGAAGGGATGGCAAAGAAATACAAGCATATTGGTATGACTATGGGTCAAATTACATTTTGAGGAGATTAACAATTTTGAACATCTTGTTAGCATCCAATTCAGTTCATAAACATGTCAACATTGGCTTGTAGTATCCTAGGTGAATCACACTATCCTGTGTTCTTTTACCACACTTGGCCTATATCAATGGCTGTCTCCAAGTAAATCTGTCAACATAGTATCTGAATGAGTGAATGAATTAATTGACTTGGATAAATGCATATAATCCCAAGGCTAAAATAATTTTAGAGGCTGCCTTCTCAGTGTATCATAATAGTGTCAGACAATAAATAGATGAAAGCATTCATGATGACTGACTGACTGACTGAATAAATGAATGAATAAATGAGAGAATAAACACATAAAGGCAAAGACCTGTGCCAAATGCCCAAACTTTCAGTCTTTCTGACCAATCAAATCTTATATGAAATTTAAAATAGTCCCTTTCTACTACACCTACCCTCTAATAGTCACTCTATTCAAAATCAGTAAAGAATAAGGTTGGGTAGTTCATATAATAGGTGACTTAAGTGTCTAGCACATAATTCTATTTTATTTCTTTTAGAGTACATGGAAGTTAATGAAATTGTGTCACTACTTGTTTACTTCTGTCTCTTCTCATTAGAGTGAAAAACTCTATGAGAGATGGAGGCATGTGTTTCTTCTTCATCACTGTTCCCACAGCACCTAGGACAGCATCCTATACACCTGTTATATGGTATGGGCTCAGTAAATATCTCTAGATGGAATGAACAGGGTGACCATTGAAGACAGCTTCATAGGGTACAAAAGAAGAGAAACTACCAATGATAAAGTGGACACATGGAAGTACATGTGGGTACTGTTGAATGTGGAGGACAGACCTTCCTGTGAGGTCTTTAGATGTTGATGAAATGGCCACCTATACCTGTTGAGAACCAGCCCAGTGTCCACGCCTTCTCAACCTGCAGGTGTGTCCTGTTTTCTCATGCCTCCCCAGCCAAGAGAAGAATTTGAGGCATCACCCTGCTTCTTGGTATACTATGGATAGCTCCAAGCATAATTTCCCCTCAAGAAGCCCAGAGAAATGTGCATCCATCTGTTCTTAAACTTATCAAAGAAAATTCTGCTTCTTTTGGGAAATTAATCTCAGCATTGCCAAGCACTTGCCTGACAGCTTGGCCAGAATCTCAGTGAAGCTGTGGCACCTAAAATCTCTTAACACAGACAGAAATATAGCCAAAGTACCACCCTGCCTGGCTACTCTTCAGGGGTATGTCTAATATGTTTCATTTTCATGTTAAAAATCAAAAGGATTTTCAAGATATGACATCATGGCAGCAAAAATAATGTTTAAAAACACATAATAGCATTTACACTTTAAATATCTAATAAAATAAGGTTCTGTTCTTCTTATTTAGACTTCATTCTAAAGTGTTTCAAAAATGCAGATATATAAATATAGCAGATATCATTCACCTCAGTTATCTTTATGATTCTCGCTATGTAGAGCACACAAAAAAAGTGATGTATGTCCAGAAAAAGAAGAGAGTATGAAGAAATGAAAATACACTAACTAGCTTTTAGTGAGGATATGCTGAGAAAGGAAGCCAAAGGATCAAATCAGGTCTCTCTCCAAGAAGACATGAGTGGGCCATCGGGGTATCATCCTAACCAATGCTTATAGGGCATTTACCATGAGCCATTCACAATTCTAGGCATTCAAGATACAATGATGACTAAGATATGTAGCTTTCCCCCAAGCAGCTCAAGTTAAAATATATACTTTTCAAGAGCAATAATAGAAACAAAGCTGTCCCGGAGGGAGAACAATCACTTTTCAGGGATGGCAAAGGTGGTGATCTGATGGATTTTTTAAAGATACTTGGTGGCCAAAGAGGTACACAAGGGATTGGGGAGGGGCATTTTTCAGAAAAACAGGGAAATTATGATGAGTTATGGATTGGGAGAAAATCTCTTTAAAGAATAAAAAATAATGTGGTTATTATTATTTTTCTCAAAATGCTCAGAGTGGACTAAAAAGCTAGGAGAAGAGTTTTAGAAGGAACTTGGAGATCGGGAATGGTTAACATATAAATTAAACATCATTGAAATTTATTTTTTTCTCTAAAGATATTTTAAGAAGTAAGGACGATTGGATAGTTTATATGATAAGTGACTTAAATAATTAAGAAAATTTGTTTCTTTAATAAGAATATTGCGCCAATGAAGCAAAGTCATATACCACATACTTTTCACCATATGCCCAACCACTCACATTTCTGAGTAAATGGTCTCAGCAAGAGAAGAACAGCCAGTCAGAATATATCAAGCA